>JAATLQ010035140.1:0-17680 GCA_013421005.1 Heliconius erato x Heliconius himera
GAACATTGTTAGAAAAATACTACTATGTTTATGTTAAATTTATTATAAGTATAGATTACACTTACACGACGTAATTAACGTTAAGAAGATAATAACTCAACAATATAATAACATTCATTATGATATGTAGTCAATAGATATCATTGCGTATGTTTCTTTTTTTTTCAAATATAAATATCTTTAAAACTGTAAGTACATTATTTTTTGATAGAGTGTAGCGGTAATCTTTCCAAACTATATTTTTTTATGTTTTTTTATATTTATAATATATTTTACAGCGCCATCTTTTATCTATAGATCCCATCGCAATTAGTGATGAGCTTTACGTGTATGAAACATTCGTTTGTACCTATTTTTGTCAATAGATAGCGTTACTTGTGTCGATTTTTTACTATCTCAAATATTAACGTCTTGAAAACTTAAATACTTATATCTTTTGATAGAGTGAAGCAATTACAATGAAATAAACACTAAAACCTACCTTGATTTATTTGTAATTTTTATGTATAAAAATTGCTTAAATTTATTGTGTACTTTTTACGTGATGCGTGTTCACATAAACAGACAAACAGACAAACAGACAAATAGACAAACAGACAAAAATTCCAAAAATGTTGGAAATGGATTATGTTAATTATCCTTTAACACCCTGGCAATTTTTTTTTAAGTATTTACAATGTACAGAAACGTCTTTTCTACAGATTTATTATAAGTATAGATTACAATAAAATATACATATAATAAACCATATATAATCCTTCCCTGAGAAATACTCTACATAATAGTGAAAACCGCATCAAAATCCGTTGGGTGGTTTAGAAGAAGATAGCGTAGAAAGGCCAGACAGAGAAAAAAATCGTTCTTATTTTATAAGATATAGAGATGTAATTTTTCATCAATGTTTTCTTATGACGTTATCACGTAAAATTGTCGTCCATAAAGCAACTTTACAGACAACCAGTTTTATTTTAGACTTTAAATATATATTTTTTTATATAAACAAATATACAAAAATATGAGGTCAGTCGTGGCGCAGCGGCACTAGGTGTGACTGCAAAACCGACTGGTTGTGGGTTCGATCCCCACTCGAGGAGATGAAATATTTACTTAAATTTATATTTCCATTTCTTCGCTCTGGTGTCGAGATTAAGCGCGGCGTTGAGTTCTGCCACTCAACACGCAATGCCTCCAGAATTCGGCAGAAAGTGGGGAACGGGAGTGTCTTAACACTAGGTTCCCTCTGCCTACCCTGCTGTGTGCGGGATACAGCGTGAAGCTGATTTCATTTATTTTTTTTAGCTTCACACTTTATCCCGCACGGATTACTAATAGCTATGAAATATAAAAAGTTTCATTCAAATCCATCTAATAGTTAAGAATATATGTGTGTAAAAATAGACAAACATGTTTTTGTAAAAATATTTCGTGTTCGACTACTATTTTTTAACGTTTTATTATATTACTCTACGAAATATAATAAAACGTGGCGTAGGGTTCCATCACTCTACACGAAATCTCTCATTATTGCCCAACAAAGGCGTAACGGAGCGTCTTGACACCCTAAATTCTCTGCCATGGGAGAAAAATGTGAAACAGATTTTTTTTTACCAAAAATTCTGTTTGTGTTCTAATCAGATTTCATAAAACCTAAACCTCACTTCTGAAGCTCGATTCCCATCCAAGAATATGACATATTTAATATTTACATTTCATCGCTCTAGTAACGAGGTAAAGCGCGGCGTTGAACTCCAGTACTCAACACGGGTAATACCCCGAGAATTCAGCGGAAAGTGGGGGACGGAAGTGTTTTAATGGGAACGGAGTGTATTAACATTAACTCTCACAGGTTCCCTCTGATAATCCTGCTGTTTCCGGAATACAGAGTCAAGATAAGAAAATAGATAACACATTTAAACACCTTCACATTGTTTTTTCGAAAATCTCTGTAGAAAGTGGAGGACGGAGTGTCTTAACACTAGGATCCCCTTGAATAGAAAATATACACATATTAGTTTATTTAACTTACAGCCTTATGAAACGAATTTAACATTAGCTGCATATTACACAGAGCGCCGTCAATTTCAATAAATATAAAAACCAATTTTCTTGCCTTTAAGTGGTTTTTTATGATAATTCCGTCTGGGATCATTTCTCATTCACGGACCAAATCGAGATTTAGCGTGAGATACTGATAAATCTTGACGTTGTCCTTTTTATTTTGCGATATTCTTATTAGTTTGACTATTTTTCATTTCTATTTTCATAGATATTCTTTTACAAAGCCAGTTAAATCAGAGAATATACAGGGTGGAAGAGGCAGCGCTCCATTTACGGAAACAGCATATAGGATAAAATATTTCAAACCTATACCTAAAGAAATTAATCAAGATGCCTCAACAGTTTGGACGTAGGATTTTTTTTTCATTTCACGATTTTTATCCATACCTGTATTTCGTGTGACGCGATTACGTATAGATTCCAATAACATAAACACTTACTACTACAAAAATACTACTAAAGGTTAAATAACTTTGAACTTTATCGCGAATACATACGACTCGATTTCGAAATAAGGCGTGTGCGGCGGTGTTACTTTGATAGGTTTATGTGTGCGTGCGTCATCCTTACAAATGGCGTTTTGTTTTAAAATGACAATTTTATTATTTATTTTTATATTTTATTATTTTATTATTTATAGTTAAAACTGTGGTTTCATTTAATGTGGTGCTGACATTTCCACCCTGTATAATCAGGTTCACGCTGTATTCCGCACATGGCAAGGTAGATAGAAGGAGACTAGTGTTAAGACCATCTGTTTCCTATTTTACCCCGAATACTGGAGACATTGCATGTTGAGTGGCGAAACTCAACGCCGTGCTTTGCTTTGACATCGGCACAAAGAAACGAAAATATAAATTTAAACAAATATATAATTTCCTCGTGTGGGGATCCCACAACCAGTCGCGTTTATACTCCATACTTTTGGTCACTGCGCCACGACTGGCCTCTCTAGGTTGGACGAATAATAGGCATAGTACGCAGAAGCAATAAAAAAAATATAATTAAATTATTTCTTTGAGTGTGCATCGAACCCACTATCAATTTGCATGTCCCCGTCCCATTTCAGATGATATTTTATATAATAATTCATTAAAAAAAACAAATGTTCATTCAATATGAAGCCATTGAGACGCAGTGGGTCACCGTCTGACTAAATACGATAATTATAGGTTTAATACCGAATCGTCGAAATTATTTGAAAATATTAAATTCATTTCACCGATGTTCTAAAACAAAGCGCGGCGTTAAGTTTTGCAATTTGAAATATTAGGAAAGAGAAGAGTGGAGTATCTTAACACTAATTTCTATCTATTCTACTATATCTGATGGGCTATCAACAATATTGAAACATAATAAGCCACAACAATGCTTATTCTCTATCAGTTTGCGGAAATGAAGCTGGTCGAGCTACTGCCATGAGATAGTAGATAGACAGCGATATAAATCTCATTTTATGTTGAAGAAACAGTGTTTGTATTGAATATTTATTTTTCATTTTCTTATCGATTTAAGATTTTGTTTAAAATATAAGAGAAAGAGAAACATGTTATAGTGTTGTGTCACTATGTCCTTTGTTCTATGAGATGTGGAAAGTATAAACGTCACCACGAATCCCAATTGGTTTTCACAATAAATAAAAACTGTATGTGTCAAGTTAAAGAGGACAGTTGACAGGTGATGGAGGAAGTAAAGAATAAAGTAAAACTATTGTAAAGTATATCTCTTATAAAGTAAAATCCATTTCATATATATTTTTTAATATTGACCATTTAAAGATATTGTTAGAATTCTTCTATAGGAAATATTTCTGCAGGTTTCCAAAAATGTTGATTTCCAATAATTTTCGTTTATTTGATTTTAATTTTGTAGTATAATAATCATGTCGTATATTATGATTATTATGTCAAAATATTTTTCGAATGTTAACAAGAAAGCTTCGAACCCATAACCACTGCGTCTACTACGTACTACTGAGCGATCGTGTTTTACAAATGTACAGCCATACATTAGGTACTATAAATGTTCATTCGATCTACATCGTTTATTCACTTGTCAGATGCATCTTTCTCATTTAGTATCAATTCAAAAGAGACGTTTGTTTTCCTTAAAGAAAGTTAAATATATCATTTGCATCATAAAATGTCTAGTAAAGATTATTTATTTAAATCAAATAAATCAGTTGAGGCCAGTCGTAGCGCAGCGGCGGCACGGAGCGTGACTGTAAAACCGACTGGTTGTGGGTTCGATCCCCACTCCAGGAGATGAAATATTTACTTAAATTTATATTTCCATTTCTTCGCTCTGGTGTCGAGGTTAAGCGCGGTGTTGAGTTCTGCCACTCAACACGCAATGCCTCCAGAGTTCGGCAGAATGTGGGGAATGGAGTGTCTTAACACTAGGTTCCCTCTGCCTACCATGCTGTGTGCGGGATACAGCGTGAAGCTGATCTAATTTGATTTTAAAATAAATCAGCCTCACGCTGTATCCCGCACACAGCAGGGTAGGCAGAGGGAACCTAGTGTAAATACACTCTCTTTCTTGCTATAGTAACACAAAGTGCGGCGTTGACTTCCGTTATTCAACACGCATTGTGTGTCCGAATTCTACTGAAAAACCCATTGTCTTTACAATAGGTTTTCTTTGCCTACCCTGCTAAAATCTAAAAAATAATAATAAATGTTTGCCTACATTTAGAACCACGGCGTTCAGTTTCGCCACTTAACACGCAATACTTCAAGTAATAAGCAGAAAGTGGGGAACGGAATTGTCTTATCAATAGATTCTCAGGTTCCCTCTGCCTTCTGCTGATAAATGTGGGATACAGCGTGACATTAAAAAAATATTTTCACACTTCATTTTCCATGAAAACAGAAGATCTACTTCAAAAGAATCACATACATTAAGATGGATTTTAGATATTACTATTCTACTAGAAGCCAATATAACACCTTTTAGAGGACGCTAGTTTACCGCTAACCTTGCTCAGAGAGCATGGGTGGAATTTTAAGTATATCAAAATATAAAAGACATATTTCACATAACCCGATTTGTTCTAAGGAATATAGACAATGAAGATGTTGAAAGTTTGATTATTTTGAGTTTTGAATGTGGATTTCTTTTTTTACTAAGAGAATTTGAAATATGTGAAGGTTGTTGGTTCAAAGTTAATATAGGAAATATTATATTGTAAAAGAATAAGAGAATGGTCGAGGTTCGTCGTCGCGCAGCGGCACAAAGTGGGACTGTAAAACCGACTGGTTGTGGGTTCGATCCCCACTCGAGGAGGTGAAATATTTACTTAAATTTATATATCCATTTCTTCGCTCTGGTGACGAGGCAAAGCGCAGCGTTGAGTTCTGCCATTCAACACGCAGTGCCTCCATAATTCGGCGGAAAGTGGGGAACAGAGTGTCTTAACACTAAGTTCCCTCTGCCTTCCCTGCTGTGTGCGGGATACAGTGTGAAGCTGATTTATTTATTTATAAGAGAATGGTTGTAGGTTCGATCGCCACTCAAGGGAAAGAGCTATTTTCGTTTCCTTGGACAAGAGGCAAGTGCGGCGCCTGAAATAAGTGAAGATTCGAACACTGAACACAACACACGATTCCGTTAACACTGTGCATAGGTAATGCTTAAATTTATCACTATTATAAAATATCCTACTTTTTTTGGTCATTATACAATACATTGTATAAAAAAACAAGAAAAAAAAAATACATAGAATCAGTAAAGAAAACAATGATACATTGTGGTAAAATGCAGCATTAAGTTCCGTTATTCAAAATGAAGTGTCTTGAAATTCGGACGAAAAGCGGAAAGCGGAGAGTTTTAACACTAGAAACTGTAAACTCTGCTATATGTGGGACAAGGGATAAAGCAAAAAGTAAATTAATGATGCCAACTTCGTATTTATATGATAAATAATGAATTCCTGTAAGTATAATAAAATATTGATATCAATTAACTAAATTATATTCAAATATAATTATAGAAAAAACATCGTATAATTATTTGTGGACTCACTGACCTATTTTCAGAAACAGCTCTACATATATAAATAATTTACACCTATATATATTTTAGGCCAGTCGTGGCACAGGGGCAAAAGCGTGCGACTGTTAATGTGACAGGTTGTGGGTTCGATTCCCACTCGAGGAAATTATATATTTAATATTTTTATTTCTTCTCCCTGGTAAGGAAGCAAAGCGTGACGTCTCTAGAATTCAGCGGAAAATGGAGAATGGAAGTGTCTTATTGGAAACGGATTAGGTTCTCAGGTTCTCTCTCCTGGTATGTGTAAGATAGTTAAGCATTGTCTGATTGTAAGGGTAGTAGGTTCGATTATTAACCTAGGGAATTAATTATCTTCATTATCGCGCTTAAGTCATTTATAGTAAGCCGTTGAGTTCCACTACTTATATTTTAAATTCCTCTGAGAGGTATTTTATAAAAAAAAATCATTTCTGCATTGTATGTCAATGGGAATACGAATTCAATTTATAAAAATGACCAAACTTATTTTACGGTGCTGCATTGGCATATGCACACCATGTTCTTTCATCTTATACCTCACTTGTACTAGCGGCTTTAATACCAAATTTCGCTCCCTAAGGCTTTAAGGCTTTTATTTTTTACGATTTTTTTTTATGGAAAAGGACGAGGCAAACGAGCGTGCGGGTCACCTGATGGTAAGTGATTACCGCCGCCCACGACCCCGTGCAGCACCAGAGGAGCTACAGGTGCGTTGCCTGCCTTTAAGGTGGGTTGGGCGGCGGAGCCCGGTATTACCTGATGCGAAACGCAGTGGCATAAAGACACTACTTCACGCCGGTTTTAAATGCCTGGGGTGGTAATGACCCGGTCGAGTCTGCCCATGCGTGTTGCCATTGCTGGCGACGTGACTTTACCACACGTACTTTAGTCGCCTCTTACGACACCACCAGTACCAGGATGATCCTATTCTAGGCCGGGATCACACGGCACGATTTAACCACAAATGTATCATATATTTAATGTCTCAAAAATTATATATAAAATGGGGAACAAAGTGTCTCAACACTAGCTACATTTTGCCTACTCTTTTGAATTCCTATGCGTAATATAATCGATAACTTAAAAAAAAAAATCACCTACAATTTCCACTCAACAACAAGTAAAAAGGGTTGTAAAAATCCCAGTTCATAGTAATTTTCTATGGTATACCTACTATAAATCAAAGATATTAACAATGGGCGTCGGGCGCGTCTACAAAGGGGCGACGTCGCGACACGAACAGATGGAGTGACGTCGGCGAGGACACTTGCGGCTACATCAATCACAGACCGTATTAGCTGGCTGCTGAAATATTTCTATACTCGTTTGTAAACTACTGTTTTTAGAATAAAATATATGATATAATTATTTATGTATTATTATGTGGAGGCCAGTCGTGGCGCAGTGGTACCAGCGTCTGGCTGTAAGCGCGACAGTTGTGAGTTCCTTTCAAGGTAACAAGACAAAACGTGGAACTAGGTTTCGCCATTCAATACGCAATAACATCGTAGTTTCTGTCTATCCGACTATATGCGGGATACAGCGTGAAGCTATTTAAATTGCCTATCTTTTACTATGAGGCCAGTGTACTATGAGGTCGTGGCGCAGAGGCAACTGAAAGATCGACTGGTTGCGGATTCAATCCCCACTTGGAGAACTGAAATATGTATTTACATTTATATTTTCATGTCCTCGTTCTGGTGTCGAGGTAAAGCGCGGCGCTGGGATCCGCCACTCAACACACAATACCTCCAGAACCCAGTGGAAAGTGGGGAACGGAGTGTCTTAACACTAGGTTCCCTCTGCTGTGTGCGGGATACAGCGTGAAGCTGATTTTGAGAATTTAATCTTTTACTATAGGCCAATTACATCGAAATGATGTCGTTCCAAAACCGGATAGTCGTAGAAAATAACATAAAAACATATGAACGAAGTGTTTGACCGCGACGTCGTTGGGGCCGTACTATCAATCACAGCCCGAATTAGGAACAGACGAGGTCTGAAATTGGTTATCAGATTATTCCTTTATTCGTTCATGTCAAAAGTTGTGGAACACTATCGAATGGTTTGTTATTGTGTGAGTTTGTATGAACGTATGTTTGATTATTTGATTTTGTATGTTGATTTATTTGATTTTGTAAGGAATGATGGGTTATGTTGTAGTTTTGTGGTAAATAAGGAAAAAAGCATATAATTGTTTTTTTTTTTAGCTTATAGCTTTTTAAATCTCTTACAGCTGACAAATGGGACTCAACGCTTTATCTTTTTACCAGAACGGGGACATGAAGATGTTGTTTTCCCTAGAATGGGAATCGAACTTAAAATCATTGCGTTTACACTTAAATGTGGTCTCATCACACCACGCTGGACTATTATCATATCTTTTGGACTTAATATTTACATTTCTTATGATTTTTTTATTATGTTTTGTTAACACGAAAGTTGAATTTATGTCTTAAGTAAACTAACATTTTTTTACGACTTAATTAAAACCGTCCAAAGTGAATGGTCTCATATAAAGTGGCTTTCTTAATAGTAGAGACGTTTCTTTGTTGCTGACAATTCATCTCGTTTCATGTTAAAATTATTTATTCATATTTATTTGAAGTCGTTGTAGCGCTGTTCCCGTCGAAGAAATGAATTATTTAATTTCCTCACTCTGGTAACAAGACAAATTGCGGCGTTTAATTCGACACTCAACACGCAATGTCTCGAAATTAAGACGACGCTTTGGGAAAAGAGTGCTCTAAGCGTGAAGCTAAAAAACATAAATATACAATTATTAATTAAAGAAGTACAGTAAGTTATAGTTTTTGTTTTGGATTCTTTTATTAAGGTCTTTTAGGTAGTTAATTTAATACTGTACACTCCACCAGGAACTAAGATGCCAAATTTCAGCGTTCTACGCCGCGTTGATCCAGCGTGAACCAAAAAACTGTTAAATATGTCCCAAATTCAAGCAACAACACCAACATAAATGTCACAAAATTCAAAGGCAGCGCTAAATCCATCAGAAATGGCAATAGCTGGTACGCAATCAAATACAATTGTCACCAGATCTATTGTGCTGGGCCGTATAGAGTTAGGACTTCATTTTATTCCCTAGGAGCTCCAATGAGAACTGTTAAATTGCAAGTAGATTTAGGCTTGTAATTGATGTATCGGTTTTAGGTCCTAGATTGATCTTGTTGATTTATATCTATTGATTTGGTGCAAATTGTTCATTAAAAAGTAGAGTGATCCGTTCTTGAGTTGGGTAAGCTTATAATGTTTTTTGTTTAAGTGTCAAGACCCAATTCGTCTCCCCTTTTCGCTCAGTTTAATCTTTTTTAAGGTTCTGTAAGGTTTTGTAAAGTTCCGTTTCGTTTAAAGAAAGAAGGACTCCTTTGTCCTTTTTTTTATTAATAATATTTTATCTAGGACTTCCTATGCCTCTATTATCATTCTCACTTTAAATTATTTATATAAAAAATATATAAAAATCTCGACGTGCCCAAACCACTTAACAATTCTTCTTCTCTCTCAAACAAATAAACAATAGAAAGATAGATATAAATGAAGATAAATAATAGAATGTATAAACAAATGTAAACTCACAGAGTACTATTCATGCGAACAAAATCGATTTCAAGCGGGTAGTCTTTATTTATTTTTGTAAACTACCGTTCCGTTGCACTTTTCCAATAAAGAGATGAACATCTGAACGCTTATTCAATCTTAGCAATCTTTACAGCTGAAGTGACCATTCGGTAACCAGTGGAGTGTAAATATTATAACTTGTTATGTATTACATTAACTTATTTATTTTATTTTTTAGCGATAGCGGGGCAAAGAAAATGGAAATTTTAAATATTCCGTGTCATCGAGTGAGAATCGAACCCATACCTGTCGGGTTTATAGTCACACTTTGTGCTACGACTGGTTTCAACATTCAAAGTTTACAAAGTACCACCAAACCATACGATCGAGGTCAAACCAGGTTTAAGTCCTGCTACGTTAAAATTTTTATACGTTTTCTAAATAAGTATTTTTATTTCCTAAATGTCGATTAACACTTTAAAAATATTAAAAATAAAATATTTTAATTAACCTATTCTAAAACCATTATATCCTTAACCTTAGACGCAACGGTACAGTGTCTAACTGTAATCGCGATGGTTGTGGTCTCGATTACCATTTGAGGAAATGAATTATTTAATTTCCTAGCTCTTATAAAAGAAGGCAAATTGCGTCATTAAATTATACCACTCAATACGCAGTCTTGAAAATTGAGCAGAAAGTGGAGAACTGAGTGTCTTAACACCAGGTTCCTTCTGGGTACCCTGATAAAGGTGAAATACAACGTTAAACTACTACAATATAGTCCATTAAAAATTTATACATTTATAGAACTAAAATAAAAATAGTCAATGCTTATAATCAACAGCATTTGTGTCAATACAATACATATTACAACACGAATGGTCAGCTTTATTTTAGTCCCAGGGTGCAGCTGCGAGAGCGGATATGCGGCAATCAGTGGTCGCTCTAACGTTTTGCTAGTACAAATTGATGGGGTCGAGCCTAAAATATAATTATTTTAAGAGATTTTTTGTGAATCTAATAGAAAATATTTATATTTTTATACATAGTGAACAAAGAAGTAAAAATGTTAATAATTATTATATATTGTATTTATTAATATTTTCATTTCTTCGCTCTGGTGTCAAGGCCAAAACGCGACATTGAGTTCCGCCGCTCAACAAGCAATGCCTTGAAAAATTTAGTGAAAAGTGGGGAACGGAGTGTCTTAAAATCAGGTTCCCTATGCTTACCCTACTATATACGGGATACAGCGTGAAGCCAATTATTTATATTATGAAACAGCACTTAACTAAGCACTGTGCTACTAGAACGAGAAAATAGTAATAATTTAAACATAATCATCCCCAGGTGGGTATTGATCCCACAGCTATTGCGGTTACAGTCGAAGGCTGTACTGCACCACGAATATATCTTTGCTTATAATGAACTACTGAATCGATTTGATTATAACTTCTTTGTGGTGTTGTTTGAAAACTCCTGCACTTCATGAAGAACTGTAGTGGTTTAGCTACACAATAAGGAATAATTTAATACGTCAATAACAAAAGCTGTTAAGCGTGATAAGCATTCTCTATTGACAGATAAAACTCTCTGACCACTAAGCCATACGCTCTCATCACGCTAGGTCGAAATTCTTATACGCTTGTTACAAGTTATTTATGTTTTATTGTTATTGTTTATTAGCAACGTATAATATTTCCAAGAAGCGCGGATTCAAATCTCGCTACATTAAAATTCTTATACGTGTACGTAAGTAAAAAGAGGTCATATTTCATTAGACTTTGGGCTGCCGTAGCCCAGGAGCACAAGCGTGCTACTATAAGCATGACGGTTGTAGGTTCGATTCCCACTCGAGGAAATGTCAGGAAATATTTAATATTTTTATTTCTCTCTGATGAACAAGGCAGAAAGCGGCTATAAATTAGCATCAGCTCCTCTGGTGTTGCCTTGTCATTTCCATAAAAAAAAATCCGCCGCAGCTTTGTTTACATGGACTTCTTTCTCATTTTTTCCCATTCCCATAAGCATTTCGCTCTTGGTGCTCTCCAACATTTCCTAACGTTGCCATATTAATTCAGTCTGTCGGTCACTCAGTGATAAATTTTATGAAAACCGTTCCTGCATTTTTAGTTACGTCCCAGTTTTTACCGACCGCTTCGGTATACCAACCATATTTGTTTAAATACTTGCCACTATGAACGTGTTCCAGCCTGCGGCCAGGAGATTGCTATGTTTTTTATTCTTTTCATTTTGCGGATCGAAAAAAAAAGTCTATGTATTGAAAAATTGTTTATTAATTTAGATTTTGTCGTGCTACTTTTATAATCGGATTATATTAAATCAGCTTCACGCTGTATCTCCCGCACACAGCAGGGTAGGCAGAGGGACTCATCAGGGACCTCGTGTAAAGGCACGAAGCCGAATTCTGGAGGCATTGCGTGTTGAGTGGCGGAACTCAACGCCGCGCGACACCAGAGCGAAGAATTGAAAATTTACATGTAAATAAATATTTCACTTCCTCGAGTGGGGATCGAACCCACAACCAGGCGATTTTACAACCACACTTTGTGCCTCTGCGCCACGAGCGGCCTCGATTATATTAGCTGATAAAATAATTACTAACTTTTTTCGAACATTTTGTTTTTATGAATTCTAGTAATATGAAATGCTTTGGGCATAGGCAATTGGCCTACTAAAAAAGTCTTTTTTAAATGATTTTCTTGTATCATAGCTGTGCCGACCATAGCAGTAGCTAAATGAACCAAATCAAAATTTCTATTTGGACACATAATTGTTAAATATTTCATTTCAAGTTAAATACACAAAAGAAAGTTATAAATTGATTGATTTATTTTTTTTTTAGAAATTTATAAAAATGAAACTGACTTTAGTTACATACATATATAGTAAGTACATAAGTAACTAAGTTCTATTCTAGAAAATAGATCAAAATCAGTTAAATTGATTTTGAATGATTTTGATGGAACTTGGACTATTCCCTAAGTTTGATTATATACCTCATTTAAATTACAAGGATTATCTTGACATAATTTTTAGTGTCCGAGAAATATCTGAACAAACATACAAACACATATTAATAATAACTAACAACATCTATTTTAAAGTCTAAAGCCTCTTTTGCTCTTTCTCAAAGCTTTAAAATATATTTATCAGCACAAGACGAAAAGCAGTTTACTCAATAATAGAAACAAGGTAAGTGGTTTTTGTCACTTTGTACGCCGCCAGACATTTGCATACAAGCAATTGTAACAATGTGGAGACGTTCTCTACAATTGTAAAATAGAAGTTCTTGAAGATAAATATCATTATACTAGAGGACGCGCGCGGCTTCGCCCGCTTATTAGGAGTGAATTCTAAAAAAACCACGAAACATGTGTTCAATAAAATATTTTTATCAGTCTGAATTTAATTTTTTATAAAAATCGGTGGCAATTTAAAGATTTTTCCATATAAACTTTCAACCCCTTATTTGAACCCTTAGGGGGTGAATTCTTAAAAACCATTAAACACGTGTTCAATGAAATATTTTTAAGAGTCTGAATTTCAAATTTTATAAAAAATCGATTTAGATTATTTTTTTTTTCCATACAAACTTTCAACCCCTATTTCATCCCTTTAGGGTTAAAATTTTTCAAATTCCCTTCTTAGTGGATATCCAGAATATGAAAATAAACATCTGCCCAAATTTCACGTTTCTACCATCAGCGGTTACAGCTCTGCGTGCGTCTTACCTCCGTCAGTCAGCACAAGTCCTTTTATATATATAGATTATAAGTATAGAGGCCAGTCATGGCGCAGGGGCACAAAGTGTGACTGTAAAACCGACTGGTTGTGGGTTCGATCCCCACTCGAGGATATGAAATATTTACTTAAATTTATATTTCCATTTCTTCGCTCTAGTGTCAAGGCAAAGCGCGGCGTTGAGTTCTGCCATTCAACGCGCAATGCCTCCAAAATTCGGCAGAAAGTGGGGAACAGAGTGTCTTAACACTAGGTTCCCTCTGCGTACCCTGCTGTGTGCGGGATACAGCGTGAAGCTGATATTATAGTAGTTATAGTCTCACGCTGTATCCCGCAAACAGCTGGGTTGGCAGAGGGAATTTAGTGGTAAGACACTCCGTTTCCAATTTTCCACTTAGTTTTCAGAACATTGTGTGATGAGTGTCGGAACTCAATGTCACTCACAGTAGGTATTTGGCATATGAGTAATAATATTAAACACATTTTTTTTTCTATAATGTGTGTTGATTTTATCAAATTGAGTCCAGTGGCTGTAAACACAACAAGCTATGGGTACAATACCCGCTCGAGGGAAAGAAATATCTAAGATTTTAATATTCCGGTGTTGAGTTCCGCCACTCCACAAGCAATGCCTCGAATTCGGCGAAGTGGGAAACGAAGTATTGTTACATCAAATTCCTTCATCGTGTTCTGCTTCATATTGGATACATCGTGGAGATACACGCAAGATTTGAGCCTGCGCCACTTGGAAACTGTCCAAACACTTTGACCACTAAGTCATACGTGACTTAGTAGATAGATATTAGATATATTGTTAATGTTACGCACAACAAACTGACTAATATCGATTTTAGCTGCAAGAACAAGAGTATCGCTATCAGTGCCTCAATTATTCTTGGAACAGTTAGTTTATATAAACTTGCTAATATTAAGCCGGAGGTTTATTACAAGCGCTAGGAAATGAGAATCATTTTTAATATATTTTTTAATGTTCGTCTCTAACTATAATGGTGTTCAGTTTTTCTTTTTAAAAAAATACAGCTCGATTTCCACTTGAGAGTCTGAATTCTCTGCATTTCCTCGTTCTGGTGACACGGTAAAACGCTTGATTTCATCCACTCAACACGAAATGCCTTTAGAATTCGGCGGAAAATGAGAAACATGTCTTAATACTAGGTTCCCTCTGCCTACCCTGTGGTGTGCAGGATACAGCGTAAAGCCAATTTAATATTTTTATTAGTTATTAATAATTTTTTTTAAGGAGGAGGAGGAGCTACACGTGCGTTGCCTGCCTTTAAGGTGGGTTGGGCGCCGGAGCCCGGCATTATCTGATGGGAAACGCAGTGGCACTACTTAACGCCGGTTTTAAATACTGGGGGTGGTAATGATCCGGTCGAGTCTGCCCATGCGTGTTGCCATTGCTGGCGACGTGACTCTACCACACGTACTTTAGTCGCCTCTTACAACACCACCAGTACCAGGATGATCCTATTCTAGGCCAGGATCACTTGGCATAAAATGATATGATGGTAAGATGAGTGTACAAAACATACAGTATTGTTTAACAAAATCAATACTAAGCTATGACCTCTAAGATATTTCGTGTTACAATATTTCAAATAAAATAAAACCTATTTCTAGACGAAACAATACAATAAAAATAAAAGAAAAAACTTGAAGAACATAATATTGAAACATGTTTACGTTATATGAAATTGTTCATAAATTGCTTTGAAATATACGCAAATATTCACCGGTATGAGAATGTGAACGAAATTGAAAGACGATACTTGAACATTTATGCTTTTGTTTAGGTACCTATAACTTTTTTTGACCGATTTTAAAAAAAGTAACAATATAATAACAGATTTACTTATTGCTCATAGCACCGAGGGAACCTTATCTCGAGAATATACGTTCTCTCAAATTAAGTGGTAGTGCAATGAAAATAAAAGAAATGAAAATAATTTAAACATCATAGTTTTGTTTTTTTTCATTTTCTCGTTCTCAGTTTTAGAGGTAAACTTAAAGGTGAAACAATTATATTTTTTAACAAAAAAACCGACTTCTTCAATTTCAACCACATTTCATAATCAGAATCTATCCACCTATCCAATCTTTCATCAAACTATTCTTGAAATGTATACTTTCAATAAAAAGAATAATCGTAATTAGTTGGCGGCGGCATATTACGTTATTTGTCCATTTGTCACGTACACATTTAATAAAAATTTAAGACTTATATGATTTTCTCATGAATACCATTATCAGAAATCGACCAAATTAAAATGTGTCTCACACGGGAAGCACTAGCTTTCATATAAAAAAAGGAATCGTCAAAATCAGGTCACCCAGTCAAAAATTCTGAAGTAACAAACATAATCAAAAACAATCGAATTTATAACCTCCTTTTACTATAGAAGTCGGTTAAAAATAACCTTTTCCGAAAGAACACAGCAGTACAATAAGCAACAAATAATTTAAAAGGATGGATAAAGAAAATTATCACACACGGCCCTTATAAATTTACTCTACAATGTGTCATACATACACTTCGGTATATTCTATTATATTAATATTTCCTTCAAGCATAATATCTTATACATTTATATAATATAATAGCAAAGCTTTCATACGGAAGGCAGGGAAACCTGTCACGATCACGCCACGGTATTAATTTCCACGCAATGAGCGCAAAGTATGGCGGCGGCGTCCACAATGCGGTATATTATGACAAAATAATAATCAGGTAGAGGCTATTCGTGGCGTAAGAGGCGTGTGACAGTAAACGCTATAGGTTGTGAGTTCGATTCTCATTCGAGTAAAATATATTTTTTTATAATTTCATTTCTTCGCTCTGGTGTAGAGGCTAAGCGCGGCAGAATTCGGCAGAACGTGGGGAACAGAGTGTCTTAACACTAGGGTCCCTCTGCCTACCCTGCTGCGGGATACAGCGTGAAGCTGATTGCCCCGAGAATTCCGCAAAAAACAGAGAACGTAGTACTAGGTACCCTCTGCCTACTTCGCTGTATGCAGGATACAGCATGAAGCTTGTTTTAAATATATTGGTAGTTACGCACAACAAACGACTTAATATCGATTTTCGCTGCAAGAACATGAGTATCGCTATCAGTGCCTCAATTATTCTTGGACCAGTCAGTTTATATAAACTTGCTAATAACAAACCGGAGATTCTTTACAAGCGCTAGGAAGTGAGAATCACTTTTCATATATTTTTTAACTGTTCGTCTTTTACTATAATGGTGTCCAGTTTTTCTTTAAAAAAAAATTACCACTCGATTTTCACTTCACAGAATGAATTATTTTCAGGTTCTGTTTCTGGCGCTGATTTCAGCCATTCAACACAAAATGCCTCCAGAATTCCGTGGAAAATGGATGAATGGATGAAATTAACACCAGGTTCCCTCTGCTTACCCTACGTGTGTGGAACACAACGTGAAACTAAAAAAAACTAAATATTACTTTATAACAAATAAATTCCACGTAATTCCATCTTATTAATACTTAAAAACCTATTAATCGGATTTTTTAATCGAAAATAGATTTAAAAATGGAGTTTTAAAGGTTTTGCACCTGTGAAAGCAATTCGGGTGGGTAATATCGGGTCATAAAGTGAAGTCGGCACTGAGCTATGATCGCTCTAATGGCGGCTCATTGCTATGTAAATACCTTTACGAGGGAACATTTGCATTGATCGGGTTTTACAAATTATTAGCTTTGCCAATTTTGGTTGGGTTTTTTCTTATTTTGAAGTTTTTTTTAAGGTACCCAAAGACTACGGTACACGGTAAATCTAGTGTATACATCTAGTGTGTTGCCAATTTTGGTGGGGTTTTTTTCTTATTTTAAAGATTTTTTACGGTACCCATAGACTACGGTACACAGTACACTCAGTGTATACATCTAGTGTCTTGCCAATTTTGTTGGAGTTTTTTCCTTATTTCAAAGTTTTTTTTAAGGTACCCATAGACTACGGTACACGGTACATCTAGTGTATACATCTAGTGTGTTGCCAATTTTGGTGGGGTTTTTTTCTTATTTTAAAGATTTTTTACGGTACCCATAGACTACGGTACACAGTACACTCAGTGTATACATCTAGTGTCTTGCCAATTTTGTTGGAGTTTTTTTCTTATTTCAAAGTTTTTTTTAAGGTACCCATAGACTACGCGGTACACTCAGTGTATACATCAAGTGTCTTGCCAATTTTGTTGGAGTT
>JAATLQ010035141.1:0-26990 GCA_013421005.1 Heliconius erato x Heliconius himera
CCGAATAGTCGAGGTTAGTCAGTGGCAGAGAACTAGTAGTACTCTGAACCACACCAGAGCCAAGACTGAATGTACAACGCCCGTGCAACCTTTTATATCATCGTTCACAAATAAGTTGCAGGGTAGACTAATAATAATTGATGACGCTATCGCGTCATAGTGGCGTGATGGGTAGATGTCGTATAGAAATCTATAAGTAACCAACATAATATTCCCAATATTAAATAGCATTCCTAACTATATAGATTACATTTTTGGTTCGCATTTTGAGGACGTAGTGATATTTTCTTTCCATAGTTATGCAAAGCAAAGCGCGGTGTTGAACTCCGCGACTTATCTTAACATGTCTTAAAGTTTCTCACACTAGGTTTCCAGGTTCCCTCTACATTACAATGGGCGGAATACAGCGTGAAACTAAAAAAAACAACCATCTATCTACATAAAAACTAGCGTCACGACCAAGGCAAAATCTTGGTCATTTCTAAAAATAAAAATAAATATAATAAGAAATCATCTACAGAAGTGTGTCGGTTATCTCGAAATGACCAATTTGTTTATTTTAGGAGACAGAAGCCGTACCTGCACTTCAGACTCTGGATGAAGCTTTTAGTGCTGTTACCATTGATTCGACTTACATTATACTTAAATATAGCTAAGCGTTACAAAATATACCTTAAGATTCTAGAAATAAAGTTGAAAGTTCAATATTTGATCGATTTGCGCTGACGAAATGTATGGAGTCATTCACAGATCCATATTACAGCAATTTATATCTTATTACATATAGAATTAGATTCAATATCATATTACGTGCGACTATCCTGAAAACGAATTAAATATAGCAAGAGAAAAACGACCTTACTATAACAAAATAAGGTTTAATTTCAAACAACGGCAATTAGCACTTCTTGGCGCCACGCTTTGTCATGCCGATATAATCTGTATCCGGTGCCATTTGGGAGGAAAATATTTTTACTTATCTTAAGTGGTTGTATCTGCTTATTAATTAGGCTTTTGAGGGTACATCGAGCTGTCAAATGTAATACTTTGTCGGTGCTGCTGTGATCAGATCCACTAATAGATGATGATTCTCCAACACTCTGGCGTGATGTGACGGCCAAAGTTTTAACTTTGCTGTCAGATCTGTGAAGGAAAATTAAAAATGTTGGTTTGAAATGTTAAAATCAAATGCAAGTCACTTACAGAAATGTCAAAATATTATTATTTAAGTTGAACGTGTCTTAATTTTTGTGTTTATCATTTTCCTCGTATGGACTTGTAATTATTTTACTTTAAAAGACGACGACTATTCATAAATATTTATTAATTTGGTATAGCAAAATTCACAGTTACAAAAAAAAAATCGTTTTAATTACACTTTTACTACAATAACTGTAACTTTGATGCCATTTTTTTTGTAGAATCAAATAAAAAACGATGATATAAACTCTTATAATGAATTATAGTTTTTTTTGTATTCTGTATATATCAGAGTAGGCATAGGGAACACAGTATTAAGACACTCCGCTCCCCATTTGCAATCCAGATTCAAGACACTTCCTAGTCAAACACAACAACACACACAAAAAACCTTACATAAAGCATAAAAATTAAAAAAAACCCAAATAAATTTACAGTTTCAACAGTGTAATAATTATATGTATGGCAATTATGCGATATCGCCGGATCAACTGGCGACGCAGGTGACCGTTAAGACAATCAAGTGCTCCGACTTCCTGCATTACATGAAGATAATACATAGAAATTGTATATTAAAGTCGACTCATAAATATGTATACGTCTCGGTCTGTGGTCACACAAAACGTTGCACAATCTCCCGTACGGATGGCCCCGCTGGTGGACAGTGAAATGTATGGACTGGTGTTTGGGTATTGAAGTCTTGTGTGTGGTTAGGATTTGAACCTGTGTCCCTTGGAAGGCACATCTTTTTAAGCAAATAAGCTATATGATTGTATTGAGTCAGTAAGAGTTGCAATGGCGCTATAAAAACTGGTTTAAAACTTGGTTTATAAGAATTCAAATTCTGTAAAACAATTAATATTAATATTTTAGTTGATGTTATTCTTTAGTGGTGGCATTTCAATATTTTCGAAAAATATAATAAAAAATATGTTTATTATCTTGCAAATAAAAAAGGTCCAAAATGGAAGTGTGCAAAAGCACATTCCTAAAGGTTAAGTAGCGTTCACAGTATTAATCTATATACATATATGGCATCAATTGTAGATACTTATTTGTGACATTTCATTCTTCTTTTCGTTCTATATTTGGAAGTAAATTGTATGGAATTTAATATTATTATCTGAAAATGTCACATGGAAGTTAAAATGATAATTAGGTAATATACAACAATGTATTGCATTAATAATGATATATTATTGTTGTTTTTTCATAGGACAGCCTTTATTTAACCACGATAGAAAAAGAATAAATTCAAAAATATATCTTTTATTAATTTTATGATGCGTATTGTTGTCATATTGTAGTAGTTAAATATTAATTGTAATGGCTTATTTTGAATGAAATCCTTTAATCGGATTAATCGCGTATGTTTTAATAGGAAGTAAACCTGAAATTTTAAACGATTTACAGTAGTCCGTGGCCACACTGTTGGTAAACAGCTGAGAATGTAATGACAGTTGTCTGTCAATATTACATTTTTTTTGTTTTTTACTGCCCTGGACTCTTGCAAAATGATCGTGCTGTTTGGGTTGGTGGGCTTGAAACTTAAAAGTTTTTAGGAGCGAATTCTAGGCTGCAGAAATGCATTTTATCATTATACGCGAGTTCTTGAAATCCTACAAGCAAAAATCTCAACTTAAATAGACGCGACTGATCCTTGTTTATTTCTTTTCACTTTTTTTTCAGCTTCACGCTAGATCCTGTGCATAACAGGGTAAATAGAGGCAACCTAGTATTAAGTTCCTCCATTCCTCATTTTCCGTCGGATCTTCGAGGCATTGTGTGTTGTGTGGCAGAACTCAACTTTACCTTGATACCAGAGCGAAGAAATGGAAGTACTAATAAATAATAATCCATTTCCTATTCCTAGTGGGGAACGAATCCATGACCTGTCGCGTTAACAATCACACCCTCTGCCCCTGAGCCACTCAGCCTCAATCCTCATTTATTAAGCCATCGCAGAAATTAGCTTTAAATTGTGACTTAATTAGTTGTTTTTATTTTTTTTAGTGTTACCAAACACAAATTTCAAAAATTCAAGATAAAACAAATCCCAATACAATATTTCACACTCTTCGACTCCACGCCACACCTGTTCCACAACACCAAGGTACAGTGCCGCCAGCCCGCGTAATAGAAAAAGTGATACGCGGCACACCGCACAAATACATTCTTATCATCGCTCACGTATCCTATCTTGTGAAGTGAAAACTATTGTATTGTATTTTAATACTTATCTTTAATGCACTAAAGGTGAAAATTGTGTAAAGAATTTGATAAAAAAATGTATTAAGAAGTAACCACTTCGAATAAAGAAATGTCAATGTGTGTGGTCACAGATAGAGTGAAGAAGTAATGAAGATTTTTTTTAAAGTAAAGCTATAGGTCATTGTATTTATAGCTATGTATGAGGCCAGTCGTGGCAAGGTACAGGCATGCGACTGTAAACGTGACAAATAGGGGGTTCGATTTCCACTCTAGGGACTGAAGTATTTAATAATTTAATTTTCTCGCTCTGGTAACGTGGCATAGCACGGCGTTGGGTTCTCCCACTCAACACGCTACGTCTCCAGAATTTAGGGGAGAGCGGAGAAGGGAATTATCTTAAAAGGAATGTAATGTCTTCACTAAGGTTCCCACGTTCCCTCTGCCTACCCTACTAAGTTCGGAAAACGACCGCACAAAGCATTATGTCTCGATAACTGTCTTAATACTAGGTTCCCACTTCCCACTGCCTACACTAAATGATACAGCAAGAAAATAAAAAAAAATCTGTTTATCATACATTAAATAGCATATTTATTTCATAATAAGGGTGTTATACAAAATCAGGCCACACCAAGTTTCGCAACAAGGAAGTATGGGCTATATCCGCATACATCACTACGGAAGGAAGTTAGTTACTTAACGGTCACGCCACGGACTGATATGAAGTGGTGGGTTACTAGCTATAGTTAAAAGTGGGATCCAGGTAAAAAATATGAAAAAAATATATAGATTTTTTTATAGTTTTTTAGAGTTCGTTAGTAATTAGAGGCCGGTCGTGGCGCAGCGGCACGAGGTGTGGACTGCAAAACCGACTGGTTGTGGGTTCGATCGCCACTCGAGGAGATGAAATATTTACTTAAATTTATATTTCCATTTCTTCGCTCTGGTGTCGAGGTTAAGCGCGGCGTTGAGTTCTGCCACTCAACACGCAATACCTCCAGAATTCGGCAGAAAGTGGGGAACGGAGGGTATTAACGCGAGAAGGTAATTTAATTTAATTTTTTTAGTAATTAGAATAAGAATAATTATTCTTGATAAAAAGTCTTGCAGGACAGTTGTGTGTGTTAGTTTTCTATACGTATTCTGAACAAGTTATTCTTTTTTTGTGTTCACAGGCATAGATAGGAATTTAGTGTTAAGACACTTCGTTTCCTAATTTTCGAAAAATTTTCGAGTTATTACATATTGAGTGCTGCACTCAAAGGGCGGAGAAAATCAAAATAATGGGTTTTTTTAACGACCACTGTAAAAAAATATAAAATACAGGTAACAAGAAGAAATATATATAGTTTTTTTTATTATCATTAAATTTTTAAAGTAACAGTGAGTGGCACGGGGGATTGGGAAGGACCTCAGTTGGTTATCGTGAACACAGTATTGATGATACCAGAGAAAAGTAACATAAAAAGCATTAGAACTGCCCGGAAAGCTTGTATGAAGAGATTTGATGGTGACAGTGGACGAGGCGAAAGAGGTATGCAGAGACCGCAGCGTTTAGGTCTCCGTTCTCTCTGGCTACTTCGCTAGGAATAAAACAAGAAATAGAGAAAAGAGAAAAATATTTAAATTTTGTTTGGATAACTAAAAACATCCTATATGATTTTTCAATAATACGTGACACAAACATACGTGACTTAGAAAAAAACTAACGTGTTTTTTGGTATCTCGTTTTTATAATACTAAGATCATTATTTTAATGCTGAAATATCTTTTAAAGTAAGCGTTAAGTTATTATAATATAAAGGACAATTTTAATCTCAATTAATTACCTAATATAAGTACCAAATATATTCCATTAGGTAAGGGATTAAATAACAAAAAAACGGTTTACTAAACAGTTTTTTTTAATAATAAAAACTAATATCTTCTTTCGTTAAATATTTAACAATCAAATTATATTATTAACTTGGTGGCTTTAAGTGTGGTTTCCAACACTTTTTTTTTTAAATATAGATTTTGCAGCTTAGCAATAATATTTTTTTTTTCTACGAATATATGTATTTGTTTATATTTAATTATTCATCCTGTATTGATAGAACACTAGCGTAAAAAGTCTTGAAATTAAAAAAATAAAATAACATTAATAATTGATTAATTAAAAAAATATTATTTTAGTTCTTTAATACAGTGTGTACTTAAACTGCACTCCACAATATCTATAGTTAAAAGAATTATTACCCATAAAAGTTTTAATCATAACTTTTAGATCATTGTGGCGCGGTGATCAGCATTGACTATAAACGCAATGGTTGTGGATTCGAATCCGAGGTATGAATTTTTTCGCCACTCTGTTACGGCGAAAGTGCAGCGTTGAGTTTACCCACTTAACACAAAACTGAGCAGAAAGTAAGGACGATCATCTTAACACTAGCTCCTCTCTGCCAAAGATAAATGAAATCGAAATGACGAATTCATTCAAAAATAAAACATTTTTTTTTTCAAGTTATTTCGTCTTAATTATATAAAATTTATTTATATATATTTATATAAAAAAATCACCATTCATAATATTTCATATTAGTATAGTAGTCGTAGCAAAACCGTCAGACCGTGTATAGGCGTGCTAATTAAAGAGCAATCGAGAACCCTTGACACCGGTCGGTGTCTAAGTAATCCCAGATTATGCGGGTATGTACGGATAGACTTATTTTTATGGAGAGATTATTTCTTTTTATTATTTTTTTTGTGTTTTTATAAACAGAGAGTTAGTTATTGTGGAATTTAAAATAGTCTTTATTAAAATTTGATGTTTAAAAAAATTGTGTGATGTTTTTGTTGTTTGAAGCATAGTTATTATTAATCAACGTCACGCCGTATCCCGCACACAGCAAGGTAGGCAAAGAGAACCTAGTGTTAAGACACTCTGTTCCCCTCTTTCTGCCGAATTCTGGAGGCATTGCGTGTTGAGTGGCAGAACTCAACGCCGCGCTTGACCTCGACACCAGAGCGAAGAAATGGAAATATAAATTTAAGTAAATATTTCATCTCCTCGAGTGGGGATCGAACCCACACCCAGTCGGTTTTACAGTCACACCTCGTGCCGCTGCGCCACGGCTGGCCTCAACGACTGGTTATTATTACATGTTGAATTTTTCAATTTTGTAATTTAATTTTAATTTCAAATTCGTGCTATATACTACTTGCCTTGTTTATTTAAAATACCTTCTGTTTAATCTATTCATTTATTTTTATTATAACAGCAATAAATAAAAAAAGTTTTATTTAAAAGTTTTCTTATACGTACATTTTAATGTTATTATCTCAATGAAAATTTGTAGTCTGTTTATAAATTATGTTTAATTCACATCCATTCACAACAATCCATTGTTAAGATTTTGTTGTAACATAATTATTTCATATAATAATTAAAATTATAATCCCCAAATTAACGAATTTTAAGTAGTTTACTTCACTTATCTTTACTAGCCGTAACGATCCGTGACCGCGGATAACTGCGGATTGCTAGAACTTGTTGTAAAATAAATATGATTTATATAATTTTATTGTTTCTCACTGTGTTAATGGGGAAAGGAGTGTCTTAACACTAGGTTCCATCTGCTTAGCGTGAAGCTGATTTAAATTTTATTGTATTATACATTTTTTATTGTAAGATAATTAATTCGAGGCTGACGTGGTTGAGTGGTACGGCGTGTGTAAGCGCAATAAAGTGTGAGTTTGATTCTGATCCGGAGGAATGAATTTTTTATTACCTCGTTCAGGCAACAAGATAAAGCGCGGCGTTGAGTTACATTTCTCAATATGTCATAAAGTTACACTAGGTTCCCTCTGCCTACACTCTACAAGCGGGATTTCTTGATGAAATAAAAAAAAAATAAAGAAAAAGAAATGTTCTCTCAACATTTATATCCTTAGTGAAGTGATGTAAAATAATATTTTTTAAAGATTAAATTTAAAATTTTACAATATTTTTCTAACGCTGCAACCCAAGTTATTAACATTTAGGTAGAATAATTACAAAATGCTCTTTTTTTGTCGACAGTACAAAGGGCTTTACGTGTAACTCGCGATAATAGCACTGTCAATCGACGTTTCTTTCTGCTCCGGGGGTGTGTCAGTTAACATTATTGTATACGGGGCCGCTTGAGGTCTAAGATGATATATTAGGTTATAGTGTCGCTAAAATCATTATGTTTATCTTTTTTTCTATTTTCTTATATTTTTTTGTATGATGATTTATTTAATCATGACGACGTCACTAATGTGATAGTATAGGATTTACATTTAGCGCGGTTTCTATGAATTTGATGGTTTTTAATTGATATAGTATTTGTGAACATTCCTCCTACATCATCCATTTATTGTGAGAGTCATACAGCAGCGTTGAGAATCGTCACTCAACACGCAATGTATCGAATTTGGGCGATAACTTTTGAATTTTGGATTTTGGAGAGTTTTGACTCGAAGTTCCGCCTGCCAAACCTGCTTCATGGGGTATACAGCTTAAAGTTATAAATAAAACAATAGGAAATCAGGTTTTTAAAATGTTTTAAATATTTTTTTAATATGCTTGTTACAACTTTTTTTTCCAGCCAGCCGAAGGCTGTGGTCGTGGAGCAGGGGCACAAAGTGTGATTATAAGCGCGGCTGGTTGTGGATTCGATCCCCTGGACTGGAGGAAATGAAATATTTATTTAAATCAATATTTCCATTTCTTCGCTCTGGTGTTGAGGCAAAGCGCGGCGGTGAGTTTCGCCACTCAGCACGCAATGCCTCCAAAATTTGAGGAACGGAATGTCTTAACGCTAGGTTCCCTCTGCCCACATATACATAAACGAAATACAGCGTAAAGCTGATTTAATTTTTTTTAACTCTATTTTCGTTGTATACATGATGCACGAGTTCGAATTTCATTTTGGTTTGCAATTTCAAATTTTTATACGTTTCTAATATTAGTTTTTTCTCTTCTAAGAATAACAAACAATTTTAAAAAAATATACTATGTTACTACTTTACTTATAATTATAATGAATATAAAATTTAATTATAGTATGTCCAAAAGTTACGTTTCCTAGTAAAGGTATTTTCCACAACACTAAACCTTGATGTTTATCTAAAGTTAATCTAGCAGGAATGTCAAGGGAATTTCTCTTTGCTACAAAGGGCAAGGGCGAACACGAGGTCGTTTTAAATGGTACATTGAAATAGGCGTAAGTCATTTTTTTAAATATAAGGTAAGTATTATTTATTAAAACTCGGATTTTCGCGATTTTAACACTTGTTAATAATTAATATTCGTAATATTTTATTATTAAAAAAAAATCTTAATATTTTTTTGTCAAATGAACAAGGTACACATCCATTCTGTACTTTCTATCTATTGTGACTTTTTATATCTAAGCAGGAGAAACGCTTAGGTCATATTAAAATTTGATCAAATTAAATTAGTTTTACGCTGTATCCCGTTACAACAGGCTGGGCAGAGGGAACCTAATGTTAAGATACCGTTCTCCTCTTTCCACCGAGTAAATACTTATGTATTTTTTAAATGTCTACACTTTTCACATAGAATAAGTATCTACATTTAACGCGTACAGCCGAGAATACGTTCTTTTTTATTATTATTTTACTGTAAATATATATTTTAGGAATATTAAAAAAAAATACAAAAATTTTATAAAAAATAATCTAATCAATTGTAATGAAACGCAGTTTTATTTTTAAATTGTAATAGTTATCTTTCTTTAAAGATATTATTTATCTATTCTTTATAGATTTTATTTATTATATTAATTAGAATGTTTCTAAAAATTGTGAATTATCTCTTATATTTCATATACTCGTACTATATATACGTGAAAATATATTTTCTTTACTTATACCATTTCACTGTGAGCTCTAGTGCTAAGACCGCAATTAATGTCCACAGTGACTGGCACTTGACAAGAGATCTTCGTCTAATTAGACCATATCAAGCTTAACACTTACTTACTTACTTAGAAAATAGACTTCTTTATAAATCTAAGAATATTATTTTATAGTAGTAGTAGTAGTAGTAGTAGTAGGTAGATAACATTGGGTTATATAACCTATCGTAAATGACAGTCCTGCTGACGAGGCCAGTCGCAGCGCAGTGAACAAAGTATGACTGTAAAAACCGACTGGTTGTGGGTTCGATCCCCACTCGAGGACATGAAATATTTACTTAAATTTATATTTCGATTTCTTCGCTCTGGTGTCGAGGCAAAGTTCTGCCACTCAACACGCAATGCCTCCAGAATTCGGCAGAACGTGGGGAACGGAGTGTCTTAACACTAAGTTACCTCTGCCTACCCTGCTGTGTGCGGGATACAGTGTGAAGCTGATTTATTTATTTATTTTTATTTTCTAAGTAATTTTATGTGTGTGGAGCGGCGGTACTCAACGCCTCGCTTTATCTTAATATTTGATCAAAGAAAAATAAAAGTTCATAATTAAAATTTAAGTTATTTATTAAATTAAATAGCAAACATAAACGAGAATAAAATATAGCCTGCCTGAGTACCTATATCATGAAAAATTTCCTGTTTTCTCAAAAGATATGTTTTGATCTCCCCTCGTTTCATTTGTTATATTAATTTCGCGTGTCAACAAACACTTCCAGTGGCGGAAGGAAAATTTAATTTGGCGCAATATATTAGTGTTAGCGTTAATTTTTTTTTCTTTTTTTTCAGCTCCTATTGTATTCTATGCTTTTTTTCAGCTTCAGGCTGGATTCCACATGTAGCAGGGTAGGTAGAAGAGGATTAGTATAAAGACACTCCCCTCTCCACTTTCCGCCAAATTCTGGAGACGTTGCGTGTTGAGTGAAGGAAGTCAATGCTGCTGATGTGCTGTTGTTAAAGATGACGGCTTTCTCTTCCTCGAGCAGAACCCTGAACAAGTCTTCGTTTCTTAGATCAAAGGATTTTCTGATTTTATGACAAATCGCAAGGTTAAACTAAAGTCATTTAGTGGAAAACCTAGTTGAGAACCTGGTGTAAAAACAATCCGTTCCCCATTTTCGGTCGAACTCTGAAGGCATTGTGTGTTAAGAGGTTGAACAACACGCCGCGCTTAGCCGTGACTATTTACTGGAATCGAACCCACAACCTATCACGCTTACAGTCACACGTTCATGCTCCTGTTCTATATCTGGCCTTATACAAAATAGTGGTATTCGCTTATCACTTGGAGTTCAAGTTGACTATGGAAACGATTATTAACTGTCGTGGAGCTGTGTGAACAACGGATCAATCATACATTCTTATGATATTAAATGGGTGAATGGCTGGCGAGGAACAGTTCTTTGTATGAAATCATCAACCGGTACATACATGCCTTCTTGGTTTCTCCTTGTGCTTTCAATGCTGTATTCTCAAAGGTAACCGGGGCCTTGTCTAGCCCCTGCTACCACTACATAATATAGGTATAGTAAATATCCTTATGTTGACAAAATAAAAATATACTTACATCCAAAAAAAAATGCTTATAGCAATATAGTTCAGAATATCCTATTAAAAAATATCTTCACGCTGTATCCCGCACACAGCAGTGTAAGCAGAAACCTAGTGTTAAGAGATTCCGTACCCCACTTTCCATCAAATTTAAGGCATTGCGTATTGAGTGGCGGAACTCAACGCCAATCTTTGCTTCGACACCAGAGCGAAGAATTGAAAATATAAATATAAATAAATATTCCTCGAGTCGGGATCGAACCCCCACTTCACATTTACAGTCACACTCTTGTGCGCCTGCGCCACGACTGGCCTCAATTAATTTCCTATTTATACATTTATTAATAAATCTCTTTGGGAAAGAACACATGCGACACTTCCAGCCGTGATTATTGATACTGATATCGACGTT
The DNA here is from genome assembly GCA_013421005.1 of Heliconius erato x Heliconius himera. Lineage (NCBI taxonomy): Eukaryota > Metazoa > Arthropoda > Insecta > Lepidoptera > Nymphalidae > Heliconius > Heliconius erato x Heliconius himera. Next base: position 11,317 of record JAATLQ010035141.1, read on the forward strand.
ATTAAGTGACAAATGCCGACACTCCAACTTTATGACGTGATAAGCTTTTTAATATAGCGCTGTATAGATAGATAGATAGATAGTGGTCTCGGTAACACGAAATGATTGATTTATACACAAAAATTGTGTATATCTGTACTTAAATATTTTTTTTTCATTTCACGATGTTTATCCGTACCTGTATTTCGTGTGACGCAGTTACGAATAGATATCAATAACGTAAACACCTACTACTACAAAAATACTACTAAGAGTTACCGATCTGCCGCTTCACATTCTCAAAAAACATACTAGAACGAGAAAGGGATATCTCTCGTTCTATTTTACGTAATTAAACATCGCCGCTATTACCTACGACTCTATTTCGTGAATGAGGCGTGTGCGGTGTTATCGCTTTGATAGATTTGTGTATGTGTGTCCGTCATTCTAAACAAATTAATTTAATTAATTAATTAACAAATTAATTTAATTAATTAATTTGTTAATAATTAATTTAATTAATTAATTTTTTAAAGATTACTTTTTCATTATTAGAAAAATCTCTTTTGTTTGAATTATATTAGGTTTTTATAGAGTAGTTAAAATTGTGATTTCATTTGAAGTGGTGATGACGAAAACACTCTGTATATAAATATATTTAATAAATAAATGTATAGGTATGTAGAAAATGGTCTAATAAATTTACTTCACCAATGGATCTTACTTCCATTCTAGACATTTCTATTTGGTGGAAATAATAACGTTCATGTCTTCAGAAACTACACCATCGTTGTCTCAAATTTTATTCCTTTTCCATAAAAAAATAAGAAAATATTGTTTTAGATCATCTTCATACAAAATAAGAAAAAGATACTACTTTCATCTTCTATTAACAATAAGTTTTTATTTTTATTTTTGTGTACATTCTAATATGAATGCTGTTTGGTCAGAGATGTCGTTTATTACTTCTCCACCACTAAACCGCATATTCGATTTATTTAGTTTAATACGTTGAAAAAAGAGCAACCGCTATTCTACTTTTTGTCACATAAAAGTAAAACTAAATAGGTGTCACATATTTCTTAAAAAATGTGCTTAATATTTCTTCGCTCTGGAGACAAGCCAAAGCGCGGCGTTGAGTTACACCATTCAATTGCATTGCCTCTTGAATTCGGTGGAAGTGGTAAGGTGAAAAGTGGAGAGCGAAGTGTCTTAAGAGTTTTCCGGTATACAACATCAAATGTCCTAAATGAGACAGAAAGAGAACGGAGTGTCTTGACACTATTTTTTTGCCTACTCTGCTTAAACACACCAAATTGAAGAAAACACCAGAGCGCATCCAGTGCAACAGCATCCGTCAAAGACCTTCACAAATTGGTCGCGGGTTCGATTTAGAAAATTACTTACATGAGAAGCAATTTCTGTAACCGCAAAGCCAGTATGGGCGACTAGAGTAAGAGAATAAACAGTGGACGTCTTTGTGGGGCCGCCGCCGCAAGATTACATCATACAATGTCGCCTTCCTCGATCATATATTTTTTTAAGTATAAAAAAATTGAAACAAAATCTTGATGACATTTTGTTTCAATTTTTTTTGTTTAACATTTGAATTTTATTTTTGTCTTTTTAAGCTTTTTTTATGTGTTTAATTGCAGCTCGATAGAAGTCATGGGTTTTTTGTTAAGTTAGCAAAGACAACTTTGAGCAAAGCATTTTGTTCATATTTTACCCATTTTGTACTTTTTGATATATTTCGGATATTAAATAGCATTCTCAACGGATATGCAAGGCAAGAGTGAACTGTGAAACGAATTATTTAAAATTTTCATTTCCTCCTTTCCCTTGAGCCACTGTTGTTCCACCACTCAATACGCAATGCCACGAGAATTCGGCGAAAAGTGGGTAACAGTAGTGTCCTAATAGGAACGGAGTGTCTTATCACTAGATCCCCAGGTTCCCTCTGCTTACCTAGATCTGTGGGGCATACAGTGTGAAACTAAAAAATAGAACAATTCAGTGATCGTTTTATGTTATAATTATAAGTGGGGATTAAAGTGTTTTAATACAGGGTCTCTTCACCTACCCTGCTATAGATCTATTTTATTTATTAACGACACAACTTTACTATTACGATAACTATGTTATGTCTCTCTAATTAAAATATTGTATTAATAACTTTTCACAAATACTTATTTAGAAAACGTATAAAACTTTAACATAGCGGGATTCGAACCCGCGCCTCCTGGAAACCGACCAGGCGGTCTGACGCTACATTCAAATTTTTATACGTTTTCTAAATAAGTATTTTTCTATCCTAAGTGTGGAATAACACTTCAACATTCAAAAAAAATATTTTAAAAACTTTTAACAAAATTGAAACATTAATAAAAACCGACGACCACCTCATAGACTATACCTATTATAATAAATTAATCATTGATCATGACCAAAAAATAATAATTTAATATTAATGTTATTCAAATCGACACTCGATTAAATACGCTGTAAATAAATACGTAATAAGTCGTGATTCGTGCCATGTATGGTAGATACTAGATTCTGTCGTCAAATTAAAAAAAATACACTTCCGTGACAAACCAACAATCAATATGATATATTAATATTATTATTAATAAGAAGAATTAGGTTGCTTTACTTTTTATTGTAGGATACGTGGTGTCAGGACACTCCGTTTCTCATTTTTCACCTACTTTAAGAAACATTGTGCATTGAGGACGGTGGTACTGGGAGCATTTAAAACAAGCATTTTCCACGTGGAAATCGGATGTTGTTTGTTGTGACTTTGCACTGTGACGCGGCGGGCTTTAAGCATTTAATACCTAAGTAAATTTATTCCATACTTTTTTTGGCTGAAAAGAGGATATGCCATATTTATGAGTAGTCGTGGGTTCGATTCCCATTCGAGCAAATGAAATATTTAATATTCTCACTTCTTCGCTCTGGTAACGAGGTCAAGTACCCTATAGAAGTCCGCCATTCATCACGCAATGCCATCAGAAAGAGGGGAACGGAAATGTCTTAGCACTAGATTCCCTCTGCCGACACTGCTATGTGCGGGATACAGCGTGAAAAAAAAGATGAACATGCACATATTACCTAACTATCCATCCGATAGCTAATATTATCATGTGTTATATAACTTGTATATTAGCTAAATACTAAAAAAAACTGAATAAAGCACTCAACTTTTAGTACAAATCGTAAATATCCAGGGCTTCCCATAATAATAATTATAAGGTTCGCAACGTTTTTTTTGTAAAGTTATTCCTGTCATTTTAATATTATTTTATGAAATAAATATATATTTTTTGTAATTTTAAACTTTATTTTTAAAGTATAAATAAAGTCAACGCGGGCCGTATGTGTAGAATTTTGGGTACTCCTAGTTTTAGAAGTCAAATAAAAAACGATGTGACCAAAGTTGCATAATGTTATTATGGATTGCCTTAAGCAAGACAATCTCACAAATGACCGATCCCTCGTTTAATAAGACCGCAGTGAATTATCGGTTACTTTTAGGGGTCAAAGACAAAAATTTATTAATATGTTTCTTTAAATGACATTTTTAGACCCTTTTCTCAGCTTTACTTTGACATTCGAGACTTAGCTGATTGCATAGCGCAACTCAACACCGCGTTTTGTATACTAAAGGTCTGTAGGTATATACTTGGAAATTATAATTAAAATTAATTTATATATCATCATTTCCCCGGAAGGAGATCGATACCATAGTCGTCGCGGTTACAGTCAGATCCTGTCCCCATTGAGCCACGATGGCCTTCATATTTTTCAAATGAACTTGAATAAATATTTCAGTTAGCTTTTTAATTTTGATATATGACTACTTACTTTTGAGCTTGTAATTTTCTTTAATGTATGCCTATGCCATTATATTATTTTTTAATTATTTATCTAAAGTACATTTAATGAAATTATTCTATATATTATATGTACTTTTGTCTTTCATAAAATTAATTTGGGAAACGTGGTGGTATATCACTCCAAAGGATAGTGTCTAAATAGGCAACAAATCAAATATTTATTGATATTTTTACAACGTTCAGTTCCGCCACTAAACGCACAATATCTCAAATTCGGAGGATAAGTGAAAAACGGAGTGTTTCGACACCAGAGAGTATTCTATAGACCCTGCTTTATATGGGGTAAATATTGCTAGTATAAATATTATAAAAAACATACGGAACACATTATAATAATATAAAAAAACTCCAATTTGTTCATCAGTCAGTATTTTTTTTCTATTGTGAAACAATACGGACTCACACGGCCTCCTTGCGACACTCAGATTTCGTAGATGTCGACAAAATGGAGATAAGAAAGGGTTTTGTACTCGTTTTAATGCGGCATTGTCTTTATAGTTTCGATATGCAAATTGGATTTATATAAATTTTTTTTACATAATAATGTTATTTTGTTTCGTTATTTTGTTAGGTAATTGTTGGGTATGCGTTATTTGTGAATATTTAATATGATATCAAAGTAGTGTACCTAGTAGTAGTAGATGTTTTTTTTTATCAGCATCACGCTGTATCCCGCACACAGCAGGGTATACAGAGGGAACCTAGTGTTAAGACACTCCGTTCCCCACTTTCTGCCGAATTCTGGAGTGTTGCGTGTTGAATGGCAGAACTCAACGCCGTGCTTTGCCTCGACACCAGAGCGAAGAAATGGAAATATAAATTTAAGTAAATATTTCATCTCCTCGAGTGGGGATCGAACCCACAACCAGTCAGTTTTACAGTCACATTTTGTGCCGCTGCGCCACGACTGGCATCTAACATACAAGAACATTTATATATATATAAATTATTAATTTACACTTGTGGCTAATGTAATAAACGTTTCGGCCGCTATCAAGATAAGATTGACACTTGCTTCAAAATAATATTAGATACTAATAGCACGCCCTTCCTTGTATGAAGTAATCGATAATTATGTAGTTTTATTATTTTTTACATTAGTGGATGTTCGCAACTTTGCTTAGGTGAAGTTTATTTAAATATCTATTGGTCCACCCTTTGTAAGGTTAAAAAAATAAATTATATCATTATATTTAGCATATTTTTATATTTTCTAATTTACTTTCATAAAAGGCAAAGCACGGCGTTGAGTTCCGCCACTCAACACGCAATGCCTCCAGAATTCGGCAGAAAGTGGGGGAACCTAGTGTCGTAACACTAGGTTCCCTCCGCCTACCCTGCAGGGCGCGGGATACATTGTGAAGCTGATTTTTATTTTACTTGAATTTTCTTTTACGGTGTCTCGTTGTATATAGCATAAAGCAAAGTATAGCATATATCAAGGTACAGTATTGCATGTTGAATTGCAGAACTTACGGCCTCGCTTTGTCTTGTTACCAGAGCGAGAAAATAAAGATAATTTATTCCTGCAAATAGGAAACGAATCCACAACAGTCTTGTTCACGGTCAGACGCTGTGCCGCTGCGCCACGATAGCCCCAACTACTAAATAAGCAGACGTAGATTCGATTCCCATCCAGTATACATATTTGTATGAAAACATTAGTTTTCTAACTGGTTTGGGTGTACATAAACGTTATAAGAAACAAATATTACTTATAATGTATTTATAATTTTTTGTATTGACATTTTATTTGTGTGAATCAAATCACTTATTAAGTTCACAGATAAGAAAAAATAAAATAATAATAATAATGAAAAAAAAAAAAAACAATTACCTCGAATCGCACGACGACGTCCGAAGGTTGCGTCAAAAAAGCTGAATGATGAATTGAAACGAACAATGATGTCACAATTAGAGGAATTATATTAAAATTATACAATCTCAGTCTTGAGATCCTATCTCAGTCTTGAGATGTTATCTGGATTGATGAACTTTTGGTGAAGCTTTCGGGTCACGCTAAAGTGTTGCCATGTCGATCTCTATCTTTGGTTTATTAGTTACTTTGAACATATTCTATGAAAGTGTAGTGAGTATGACTAAATATTTTTTTGTTTTAGATATTATGCAATATAATTTGGTAGTGATTTCTTAAGATTGAGATTTTTTTTTCTAACAACCTCTATTATTTATAATACGGAAACTTTTCTCAAGTGAAGAAAAAGGACAAACTTGCTAATAATTATTTATAAAATAACAATAATAAATCAATTGATTACCTACATTTATTACATTGACTTTGAGTCGATTGTCCATAAAATTGTAAGAAAATCTATATTTTTATTTATTTATTTATCATTCGTTAGCTATATAAAATATTATAAAGAACATAAACTAATTGTATATTATGCCAAAGTTCACGCTTTGGTTCCGCTACTCAACATGCAATGCCTCAAAAGTAGGTTCCCAGGTTCCCTCTGCCTATCCTGCAATAGATATGCGGAAAAATGCACTACCATTTTTTACTATGTGCGTGATCCATGTTTACACAAAACTTACAACATTGCGTGTTATATTGCCAGGACACAGGATTTATTACTCCTAGTGGAAATCGAATCCACAACCATCGCGTTTACAGTGAGCCCTAATTGGGCGCTATTTAAGCAATATATTAAAACTAGGTACCTAAATTAAAAACTTAAGCAAAATGTACCATAAAATATTATCTTCTTTCCAATTATTTAGAACCTACATGTACATAAACGAATGGTAATAACTTCTGTGTTATATGGGTATGTTTATATGAAAACAACATTAAATCAAATTTAGTTTTTGATCTTTTAATTTATATTACACATATTATGAATATACGTAAAAAGAACTGATAATTTATATCATACTATTTATATCAATTACGTAAGTATGTTATATTTATAGCTGATCATATTTGAATATAAAAAACATGGCCGCGGGCTACTTGCGGTAATAAATAAAGAAAAACTGTGTCAAGATCACGTTTTAAATATAATTTTGGCTTAATTTAAACCTTATTTCAATAGAATAAGTGATATAAAATATAAGTTAATATTTGTACATTATTATCTAATTTGTTGATAGTAATATATAGTACTACTCTAATAGATGATATAACATTTTACTTCGTAGAAAAAAAAAATTGTCCACTAAGTTGATTCGAATATCGGGCGGTAACAATAATAAAATTAGGCAGAGGGAACCTAATTTTATTATTGTACAGGATAAACACACAGTCAAGCTATAAGTCAAGTGTTGGTGGACTCCCCCACCGAAGGTTCCCTACTAATTTCAGCATTGTAGGTCAACCGAATAGACCGATAGAAATTGACAAATGTAAGTTTATCAATAGGCAATGGGCGTATGCACTTTGTGGGAATCGAACCCACAACCTTACGCGATTACAGTCACACGCCCTGTGCCCCTGCGCCATGACTGACCTTTTTGCCGCGTGATCCCGGCCTAGATTAGGATCATCCTGGTACTGATGGTGTCGTAAGAGGCGACTAAAGTACTTGTGGTAGAGTCGCATGGGCAGACTCGACCGGAACATTACCACCCCCGGCATTTAACACCGGCATGAAGTAGTGGCTTTATGTGACTGCATTTCGCATCAGGTAATGCCGGGCTCTGGCGCCCAACACACCTTAAAGGCAGGCAACGCACCTGTAACTCCTCTGGTGTTGCACGGGGTCGTGGGCGGCGGTGATCACTTACCATCAGGTGACCCGAACGCTCGTTTGCCTTGTCTTTTCCATAAAAAAACCATACGCGCAGACACGCCCTGTGCCCCTGCGCCAAGACTCGCCTTATCAAATCGTTATAGAAATATGCTCAGCTAATGATCGAACATAAAAATAAGAATATTTTCTCTCCGCCAAAACAATTTACATTGAAACACACTATTACCCAGTCAGCTCTCAGCTCTCCTTCTAATCAATATTTACGCAAAGTCTCCGCCAAATTCGAATCAAATTAAAATGATACATGATCTTAATTCACGTTTCAGAACAATTTGTTAGGCTTACAAATCATGAAAGTTGTGTCAAATATGACGGTCCGTGTTAAAGTGAGCTAACCTGTTTTTAAAGGAAATTAACTAATAAGAAAAACAAATCAGCTTCACGCTGTATCCCGCAGACAGCAGGGTAGGCAGAGGGAACCTAGTGTTAAGTTTCCCAAATTTTGGAGGCATTGCGTGCTGAGCGGTGGAACACCAGAGAGAAGAAATGGAAATATAAATTTAATTAAATATTTCATCTACTCGAATGGGGATCGAACTCACAACCAGTAGATTTTACAGTAACACTGTGCCCCTGTGCCACGACTGGCCTCCAATCGACTAATAATAATTTTTGAAGTAAAGTTGCCGGCAGAGAATGAAAATGAAAAATTCAAATATTTTTTATTGAATTAGACCACTTTTGAATCACCTTGTTAGTGTAACTGTATAACTATCCTAAGAAGAGATTGACCTTTTAACAATCAAAAGTACTACGTCAACTTTATGTTTCATAGTATTTGTCTATATGATCATTTTGAGTTCAATTTGAACTTGAAACAGATATATATTTAAATTCAGTATATTATTTTGTAAAGAAATCCGCTACATTATACACAAAGTCTTGAAATTTGGCAAGAAGTGAAGAAATTCCATCTCCAGCATCGCCTATTAACAAGTTCCTCTTACTCCGGATCATGAAGATGATGTGATATGTTATAAAAGAAATATCATGTATCACTTCGTTCCCCACAAAAAAAAAAGAAAATTAATAAATTATTATAATTTTTTTTTTATATAAACATAGATGCAAATTCCTCTTCCATAAAAGGAGCGTTATTTTCTTTTCACATTTGTTTCCATATATAGATTTTTTAAATTTAGTTTATAAGTTTTATTGAGTATCATAAAAATAAAAAGCTAAAAATCAAATTTTACATTTAATAATCACCAATGTGAGGCGCCAACAACTTTTAATAGAAATTAAAGATTTCTCTATATATACATAAAACTTATAAACGTAAATTAAGGATGAACCTACAACCATCACCTTTTGGCAAACGAGTTCTAACTGTGCTATAATAGCCGACGTGTTGCAAATTGCTATACATCAATATCCAATAAAAGAATATTTTTTTTTCTATATTTACATAATATGTATGTATAAACAACACGCTTTTACTCACAAAGGCACACAACATGAAAAATATTGTTAAAACACATCGTTTTCCACTCTCCACTCTTTTTATGAGATATTGTGTCTTGAGTGACGGAACTCAACGCCGCGTGCTGGGTTTTATACTTAGTAGTTGGCTTTGTTTATATTATTATAAAAAAATAAATTCAAATATCTGCAGGTATATATATATACCTTCTAAGGTATTAACATACACCATCTTGTATAACGAAATTAGATAATCAGAAAGCACTTGTAGGTAGGTACCTATCGGTATTTGGAATAAGAACATGAAAAACTATCTTACGCCACTTTCGCGTTGAGTACCTGAAACGTAATTGAAGAGCTTGTACCTGTTTGACCCTGTCAAAGAAAAAAATTTTCGTCAAGATTTTATCGTTACAAACATGACATTTGGAATCAAGCGACAAGCATTGTCTAAACCACTGGTTCCCAACCAGTGGTCCGCAGAAGTCTTAACACGGTCCACGAACGATTTAAATTTTATGAGTGGGGATGGTGAGGCGAAGTTTCTGTTTAATTATCACACTTAATTTTTATTATACCTACATGCATAGTGGTCCCTGCTACCAAGAATGATATAAAAGTGGTCCATGGTCAAGAAAAGGTTGGGAACCCCTGGTCTAAACGTAACATTACCCAGTGAACTCCACCACATATGTTGAAAAACCAAGCGATTGTACACCTTAAGTAATTGTAATAAGTGCATATAAAATTTTCCATAATGGAGTCAGAATAGTAGCTATTATACAAGAGAACATACATTCGGAAATGGTAAAAAAAAGCCGAAATATGATTAATAGGGCGGCGGTGTGAGACGCTGCTCGTGTGTGATTCTTTCCATTTGACAGATTGTCTCAACTCCGTGACCCGGGCGTCCCGCGGCGACTCGAACGATGATGGCTGGCGAATATCGATATCGACATCGATATTTAAAACGTTTAATATTTACTATTTTTGACATTAGGAGAATACCAAGTGATCAGTCATTCTGTTTTCTCCTGTTTTTAAGGTTAGCATTACTGACTTTTCCTTAGTAAAAGCATATAACAGTCCTTATTTTAACCAATCTAATTTTAAAAACGTAAATTTCATATAAATAATACATATATTCACTTAAAAATGATTAATATCTGCATTCAATATAAAAATGGAAGTGGGTACATCCCTACTCGAGGTCGAATGAGATTGCTCTCAGCACGAGACTGTCCTGCGTCGGCGCTCGCGACGCTTTGACATCCCGACGTATACAAACATCACTTTCCATACACACAATAAACAAATAACTATGCCTTATTCCCTTGAAATAATCACCATTTTCCCATAACAATTGGTTTTGTGAAGGAAAATTATTAATCACGTTCGTCATACGTTGATAGACTGAAGGAACGTGGGACTGTTTTTTTTTATGATACATGATGATATTGATTAGGTATGTTTATTGTGTATTACAATACATGTATGTATCTCGTTACGTGTGGTAATTTGCATACTTTAATATAGTACCTAGTATTGGCTAAAAATACTTAATTTAAAACTCATATTATGTTAAACAAAAGTTAATATGTTAAAAACTATTATTTCATAGGAATAATATATTGAAAAAACAATAAACAACCGCAGCGTAGAGTTCCGCTACTCAACACGCAATGCCTTCAGAACTCTGTGGGGAACGGAAGTGTGTTAATGGGAACGGAGTGTCTTAACTGTAGGTGCTAAGGTTCCGTTTGCCTACCCCGCTATGTACTGGGTACAGTGTGAAGCTATCAAAAATAAATAAACAAAGTATATATACTCATATTACTATTTACTATAACATTCTTAAAAGTTATTGGGCGCCAATTTTTTATATAAAATTTATTAGCTTTTTGTAAGTCTATTCTGAATAGATTACTAAGTTTCTACAAAAACCTTTCCAAAGTTAAAATCCAAGAACAATATCAACAAACGCGCCAATCTCAAGCTGAACCGTCAAACTAAACGACAATACATTATAATACTATACAGTTCTTAATTGACACCCCAAGTGACCTAAAGGTTCCGCGTCCCCCTATTACCGTTCCCATCAATCCACTTAAAGACGAATGCAAAGCCCATCTCTTATGTGTCTCACGTAGTTAATAACTCGATATGTGGCTATCAGGATGAGGAGATTGGCAGAACTGAGGGCCAGCGACGTCAACGGCCCGATTGTTTCCGATTTGAAATGCAGAAGCCAGTGGACTGGCGAGGCTGTGGTGTATTTGGATCGATATAATTAAATTGAATAATATCAAAATTCTTATATTTGTCCTTTGTAATTTTTAGGCCAGTCGTGGCGCAGCGGCACGAAGTGTGACTGTAAAATCGATTGGTTGTGGGTTCGATCCCCACTCGAGGAGATGAAATATTTACTTAAATTTATATTTCCATTTCTTCGCTCTGGTGTCGAAGCTAAGCGAGGCGTTGAGTTCTGCCACTCAACATGCAATGCCTCCAGAATTCGGCAGAAAGTGGGGAACGGAGTGTCTTAACACTAGGTTCCCTCTGCCTACCCTGCTGTGTGCGGGATACAGCGTGAAGCTGATTTTTTCATATTTTTTTTAGAGTTACGCAGTATTCCGCACATAGCACACCGTTCCATATTTTCCGCCGAATTCTAGAGGCTTTTTTGTTGGTCGAATGCCGGAACTCAACGCCGCACTTTACCTCGAGGTAAAGAAATAAAAATATGAAATATTTAATTTATATATCGGGTCCCACATTCTAATATACAGTCACTCGAAAGTGAGCAAAAAGGGAAATCGAATACCTATATATATAGATTTTCTTTGCTTATATTTTTTTTTCTTTCCCAATTTCCATCATCATCAATATTGAAAATTCGAACTCACTACCCACCGCAGTTCACACTAAAATAAATCCCACTAACCGTAGTTTTCGTGGCGTCGAACATAAGGAGGTATATTTAAATCGCCTTGACGTCTTGTTCAGCTTTAATATAATAGTGCCTTTGAAGGTGTCTCCGTATATAAAATTGGTACAATTGATCGACAGCTCTTGGTCCCCTCTATAGGTCAAATAACCTTTACGTATGAATGACGATCCTTGACGTCGATAAAATATGAGCTATTATTTTTAATGTTCTTTCTATGTTTAGTAGTTACGTAGTGTGTTAGTTTCTATTCAAGGAATGCTATATTATATAGACTGTATTTGTAATTATGATAATCATTTTTTTTTACAATATTATACATATAACGGCTTACTTTATTTGTATAAAATGTTTAATATTGTAAAATAATAAAAAAGACCAGTCGTGGCGCAGGGGCACGAAGTGTGATTGTAAGCCGTCTGGTTGTGGGTTCGATCCCCACTGAGGAGATGAAATATTACTGAAATTTTCATTTCCTTGCTCTGGTTTTGAGGCAAAGCGCGGCATTAAGTTCCGCCACTCGACACGCAATGTCTCCAGAAATCAGCAGAAAGTGAAGAATGGAATGTCTTAACACTAGGTTCCCTCTGGCTACCCTGTGTGCGTGGTACAGCGTGAGCTTCTAAAGGTTTACTTATAACATTCTAAGAAAAATATATTTTAATCTGCTCTGGTAACGAGGCAAACGCTGCTTGAGTTTCGGCATTCAACACATATTACCTCTAGAAGTCGGTGAAAAGTCGGGAAGCGGAAGTGTCTTAATGGGAACGGAGTGTCTTAACGTTTGTATTACTGCCTACCCTGATACGTGCGAGATTCAGCGTGAAATAAAAAAACTAAAACATTCTAAATAATTAAAACAAAATAAACTTAAATATACACAACAAAACAACTACAGCTAAATAACCAAACGTGATCCTATGATCGATTGGTAGGTACCAACAAAATTCAAAACTAAATGAAGATGAAAAATATCTGATGCAATGTCAGTTCTTTTGTGACCGTCGCCATGAGGGCCATTAATCATGGTTTTTGTCACCTTCTGTGCTAACATGACGAAATTATGTTCTTTGTGGTGGTATAAAAGGGTGTCTTGGCCATCACAGGCTAGTCACCGCTGGCTTGTAATTAGTTTTTAAATTGGGTGCCCAACAAAAAATATCTAAAGTCCCCATTATTAAGATTCTACGAACGAAATTTTGTTTTGGAATTCGTGATTTGGATTTGACAAATTACTTTGGACGGGAATCGATTTGTTTGGTCGTTAAGTCGTTGTCTGTCTTAACTTGATTTTGAATGTCCGAATAAAATAAAAAATATTGAAATTTTTCCTTATACGATTAATCTAAAATTTGCTTGGTATGTCGTTTATAGTTTTTTTCTATATGTTTGAGTATTTCGGTTTAATGAAAATCAGTAATCATATAAGTTGATATAATATTTCTAATGTAATAATTTGACTTAATAAAATTGTATTTTTGCGGGTCACTTATTTAAGATATCGCGACTTAGGTGACAAAATATGACAGTCTAACTATATCCGAATAATTTAGATTTTTTATAAAAAAAAAAACCTTCGAAGACACTACTATATTTGTTTGTATGTTGCCGGGCAGATCCAATTTTGATACGAAATCATTATTAACGCTGTAACCATTCTTTCAGAATTTAGACGCGGGTTTTAGACGGGTCATCAAGGATCTTCACGATGATCGCTTCCCGCATCCAGCGGCTTTCTGCGACTTTGACCAGATTCCCGCGACAATATCGTTCTTAAATATAACAAAATTAAAAATTCTTTATTATATAAATACCAAACATATTACAGTAAAAAGAATATACAAAATATATTTAATACCATTTAGATTCAATTATAACTTAACCTATAGTTTATTTCTTTTAACTATCATTGCTACAGCTTCCGATGTTTCTACATCAGCGGGGGCCAATTCCAATAAATCACGTATAAATGATGAACTTAGAACTAAAAGTTGCAATCTATCATTAACAAGTACGAGCACCTACTACTGTGTGAGTTCATTAATCAAGTGTCCTATTTCAACAGGTCATGATTTTTAAAAATCATAATAATTAAGAAACAAAACTATATGTAAAATTAAGACTTTAATATAAATTAGCTTCACGCTGTATCCCGCATGCAGCTGGGTAGGCAGAGGGAACCTAGTGTTAAGACACTCCGTTCCCCATTTTCTCCCGAATTCTGGAGGCATTGCGTGTTGAGTGGCAAAACTCAACGCCGCGCTTAACCTCGACACCAGAGCGAAGAAATGAAAATATAAATTTAAGTAAATATTTCATCTCCTCGAGTGGGGATCGAACCCACAACCAGTCGGTTTTACAGTCACACCTGGTGCCTCTGCGCCACGACTGGCCTCACTTTAATATATTTGAAAATTAATTTATTTCTTTAATTACTAGGTTGACGTTTCTCACTAGATTTAACATTTTGCACTAGTAATGTGTCCCGATTTCGCTTGAAATTTATTAATATTTTTGTTACACAAAAATATTTTCGTCGTAGGTACCAACCAACGTTTTCCTTAGTGTTTAGTAGAATCTTTTATGATTTGATTATGGAATATATGAAAGATCATGGGATAGTTGTGAATATCGTCCCCGCTCGGAGGACTGGTCTTAAAATCCAATGAATTTTCACTTCCCCACTCTGGTCACACAATTCACTGCGTCAGATTTCGCAACTCAACACAGATAATCGCTTCACCGAACGGAGAGTCTCAACACTAGATTCTCTTTGAAACAATAAAATTAATAATACGGTAATAAGTATAATTGATTTGTATGTAAAGTGAATATGGAGGTTGCGCTACGGACTTTACTTTAGACAGCCCTGACCTTTCCAAACGTGGCACAGCAGTCGTGACATCTATGCCAATAGAGGCCGCAATCAACGACGGAAGTGCTTTGATAAAAATACCTAGTGTCTACCTTTTATTGATAACAGCTGTGGATTATTAGTCTTTTGTTCTTATCTTATCTATGTAAAATTTGCTATAAATATAAACTTACTAATATACTAGTGGGAATGATTTTTTTAATATTTCCATTTCTTCATTCTGCTTATGAGGCAAATAAAAGCGTTAAGTTACGCCACTTAAGACGCAGGGAGACCAGAATACGGCGGAAAGTTGGGAACGGAATGTGTTCACACTTTCTTTCTTTTCTCGGTTTCCATCTGCCTATCCCACTATTAGCGGTTGTATACCGTGAAGCAGAAACAACAAAAAAACGTATTTTAAAATATAAATTTAATCACTTACAGCTTACTCAATGCATATTTGTAACATTTTAAATTAAATTAAAAGTCAACATTTATAAAATGTTATTAAAGTTTAAAATAGACATCACTGCAATAATAAATATTGAACATCATGTTATATAGCGCTCGGTGTCACAGGCGGAAAACTTATTTAATATTATAATGTGTCCGTCTGATAGGCGGCCGAGCGCCCGAAAACGCTGACAAAGGAGAAGATCGGGTGAACAGCGCCGGTGGGAAAGGAATTTCTTCCGTTCCCACACTTATTATTCCATCGTGGAGTAATTAAGTCGTAGGTTAAGTTAGATTTAGTTAGGTTTAGGTTCAATATTATATAACAATTATATATA
>JAATLQ010035142.1:0-26994 GCA_013421005.1 Heliconius erato x Heliconius himera
TGATTTATTTGTAATTTTTATGTATAAAAGTTGCTTAAATTTATTGTGTACTTTTTACGTGATACGTGTTCACATAAACAGACAAACAGACAAACAGACAAACAGACAAACAGACAAAAATTCCAAAAATGTTGGAAATGGATTCTGTTAGTTATCCTTTAACACCCTGGCTAATTTTTTCTTAAATATTTTCAATGTACAGAAACGACTTTTCTACAGATTTATTATAAGTATAGATAGAGATTATCTGACGTGGACACGGCTCGACTTGCTTACTTTAGCTACTTTCATAGTATTATGTTCTATGGGATTTTACATTGGGATAATGCACCTAGTATTCAAACAATATTTATCCTGCAGAAGCTGACTATTCGATCAATCTATACTTAATAATTTAATAATATTAGTAATTTAGGCCCTAAAAACTCCTTAAGGCAAAATTTTAAAATAATAATATATTGATTTAACTAATCAAAAGGAGAGACAGAAATGTCCCATAGATCTGATGATTTCTTGATATGTTGTCTCTGAAAATGAAAATTATATTTTCAGCTCAGCTCTCCTTAAGTAATTATTCACCAAAGTTGTAAAGGATATAAGTGTATCGATTCTGGACTCTAGAATATCAGCAAAGAATTTTTCAAATACAAAGGCAAAAAAAAAATCTTGGTCAGAGCTGGTTAGACCATTGTCAATTTTTTATTTAGATTCAAAGTTATTCAGTTTCTCATTTTAAAAATTAAAATTAAAAGAATATTTATTTATATTTTCAATAGGTAAAGAATTTTTTAAACATTTTTTTTTAAACAATTTAGAATAAAACATAATGACTAAATGATTCAGTGTGGTTATATGTTCTGTTACTATAAAGTTCATATAACATTTGTCTACTCTTATGAATTCCCACAGTCGCCCAATCATTAAATGACAAGAAACTCTTGGAATTGACAGTTCTAGAATCAAAAATAACGCTAAACTCACTTAATAACTACTTAATAACATTGTAATATTTTCTATATAGTACATAGAGCTTATTTTTATAAGTTAGGTAAATACCTAAAATATTAGGTTTAGAAGGTTTAGAAAATATTAGCTTTAGAAGTAATACTTAAATTTATTTAAGTTTTGCTATTATATTAATTCTAAACTTTTCTACACGACCAGTTATCATCGATATAGAAAGATTTTTTTTATTAATTATATTTTTTCCAAAATAAACTGTCCGTGATCAATATGATCTGAACATAACATATTAATTATTGATTTTATACATGGTCTGGAGTTTGTAAAAATATTGTCAAGTACAAGTAACGGTACAATGAGTGATTCTTGTTGGCTCTAGAAATAGAATATCTAGATTATATGAATTTAGTAATGACCTGAATCTGGCACAAGTGGTGGATATATCTAGTAAATTAATACTAAAATTACCACATACAACTATTAATTATCTATATCTACAGATCATTTTACAAGTACTTGTTCTATCCCTAGTATCAAATCAAATCAAAAATGATTTGAAGTTATGAATTATTTTCATTTCGCATCTGTGTTAACAAGATAAAGGGCGGCGTTGAGTTCCACAGCCAAACAAACTTTTAAGCTTTATGATATTTATACAGACTTGAATAAAAAATATTTTAAATTATATTTCTTTGATATTAAACGTTCTATATAGAAATGACCTGAAGCTATGAAGCTAAACTAAGCGTGCAAAGGTTGTTATCATGTTGCGACTTCCAGGAATTCATATTTTCATATCAACATTTAAAATACTTTAAAGGAAAATACAGGACAACATTATATAATTTCATTTTATTATTTTTTATGTGTATGTTTTTGTCTCGCACTTGCATTATAAATAGGTATAGATTTTAAATTATTCTTAAGAATGAAAATTTTAATAAATAAAAATTAATCTCTTAAGATCTTATTTTTTATTTTATTTTAAGCTTCCAGTTGTATGCCACACAAAGCAGCTTAGGCAAAGGAGACGGGGGGCCCTAGTGTTAAGATATTCTATCCCATTAAGAAGCTTCCCTTTTCCACTTTCCGCCGAATTCTGCAGGCATTGCGTGTTGAGCGGCGGAGTTTCACCAGAACGAAGAAATGAAAATATTAAATATTTTATTCCCCCGAGTGAGAACTGGACCCACAACCGTCGAGTTTATCGTAGCATCCTTGGGCCCCTGCGCCACGACGGCCTCATTTATAAATATGAGTCCTATAGGGTATGAAGTTTCATTACCCTTGTTTACAAAGGAAGGGATAGTGTTGAAGATTGTAGTAGTTATAAGGGCATTAAGCTTACGAATCTTACCATGAAGGTCTTCAAGCGCAGATCAGAGAGAACCAAAAACGCACGTACGAATGAAATATATGACATATTTCGTTCCCCACTTTCAGCGGAAAAGAGATATTATTTTTCTTCCCCCGATTGGGATTTAAATTCACGATCATCGCGTTTTCATTCTTTAGTTATTCTACTGTTCCTTAACAGCCTCTAGAATTTCAATTTTGTTAAAATTTACTGATATTTATTGTTTTTTATATCACTTTATTAGTACTTCTTTTAGCAATATCATATTTTTTGTTGGTTTTACTTTTATAGGGTTATCGAGTCTTAATGGATTAAATTGATGACGCTTCTTCGAGGCTTAATTTTAATTTGAAGATAAACTCCTTTTTAATTCAATTTCAAAGTTACTTTTATTAGCAGCTGCGTTTATTTAGTATTAATTTTTGTCATCATCATCATCATCTTCACGCTGTATCCCGCACACAGCAGGGTAGGCAGAGGGAACCTAGTGTTAAGACACTCCGTTCCCCACTTTCTGCCGATTTCTGGAGGCATTGCGTGTTGAGTGGCAGACCAGAGCGAAGAAATGGAAATATAAATTTAAGTAAATATTTCATCTCCTCGAGTGGGGATCGAACTCACAACCAGTCGGTTTTACAGTCACACCTCGTGCCACTGCGCCACCACTGGCCTCACCACTGGCATTAATTTTTGTCGTGTAAAATTATTAACAACAAAGTCATGCCTCAAGTAATAGATTTTTTCAGATATGTATTGTAATGAGGCCAGTCGTGGCGTTACTATATAACAAAAAGTTTACGAGTTTAAGTATCTAATTCCATACTAAGTTTCCTTCCATACTAAACCATAGTTTCATTTTTAGCCTCACGCTATATTCCACACCTAGAAGGGTAGACAAAGTGAACCTTTGAATCTTTTCCATTTCCCGCTGAATTCATAAGGCATTGCGCTTAGAATGGCGGAACTCAACGCCGCACTTTGCCTCGGTATCATAATGAGGAAATGTAAATATTAAATATTTTATTTCCTCTAGTGGGAAACGAACCCACTACCGTCGCATTTATAGTCAAAACTACGACGACCTCATTCCCAAATATCATCTTAATACTTATAACAATAGAATTAATAGAACAAGTACTCTAAACATTTTTAAAAACGTACAAAACTACAACTACTCGCATAATTTTAACATGAAATGTGAATAAATCAAAACTACGCGAAATGCGTCCTTTATTGAATTCCATTGGGATTTTCAAAAGTTTAATAGACATCAGATATTGAAATACTGAATATTATATTTTATATTAAATTTTCTTGTAATAGCGAATATTTGTAATTTTTTGACATATTAATATCTATATTTATAACGAGAACTTAACTGATCAGTTTCTGTACATAAAAAACATATTAGAAAAATATGTTATTGTGGCCATTTTTCAATGTAATAGGACCTTAAGCAATAATATAAAAATTTGTTTGTCTTTGCGTTTATTAACGCTTATCAAAGAAACAATAAAATACAATGAATACTTTACTTTTATCTTCAAAAGCCTACTAAAACTACTAAAACTAGGATCCGTTGTGCGCGGTTGGTGTAGCTGAGCGAAGATATGTCGCAAAATTTTGCGAAATTTTCTGTTTTGTCCACACGCGCTGGGTTAGGTTAATGGTTAAAGTTCAATCTGTGCACGTGAATTTCAAAACGTTCCACAGCTTAACTCTATGGGACACATTTTGACCATTTACTCAAAAATTACAATTACAATTATCACCAACATACATCGTTGCGATCACCGTGTCGTCCACAATGTTCCTGCAAAATTTCTGAGCTGTAGGTTTAACGGCCTAGGAGGAGTAGCATTACAACGAAACACACTTTTGGCCAATAAGAGCTTAGCTTCGCTCAGCTCAATTAATTATATTACAGTACAAACGGACAAAGCTGTGAGCTAGTCACTAGTATTATATGATTATTGTTAAAGAGTTTATTATAGGTTCGATCCTCATTTATGGCAAAGAATGATTTTTATTTTCCCACTCTAGTTGAGACATAGCCAGCCATTGAAGTAATTCACTTCACACGTAATTTCGCTAATTCAGGTGAAAAGTAGAGAGCGTATTTAATATTTCATATCCTCGCTTGTAACGTGGCAAAATGTGGCGTTAAATTCCACACGTAATATTTCGAGAATTTAATGGAAAGTTGAGAACGAAAGTATCCTAAAACAGGTTCCCAAGTTCCCTGTGCCTATCCTGTTATACATATGTGTGGGCTACAGCGTAAAGATAAAAAAAAAATAAGGGGTCTAAACACTAGTTTCTCTTTGTCTATTCTGCTATATGCAAGAGAAAGACAAACAAAACAAGATATAAGGGAAAGGAAAAATTTTAAGACAAGAACAGCATCATTTTAAACTGTCTTGGCGCAGTAGCGTCTTAGTATAAACGCGAAAGTTTTTGGTTCAATTTCGAATTCCAGAAAAAAACATTTATATTTGCCCGCTCTGGTAGACAAATCACGGCGTTGAGTTCCAACGATCAACAACCAACACGTAATATTAAACAAGAAAGATTTTTGATATAAATTCAATAGCTGCGTTAATTAAAGCTGAGGTCATACAATTGGTTTCTCAGTGTTCATATAGACTTACTTTGACACGATTTAAGTAAACCTAATTACACTCACCTTATAAGCTACTTCGTATGCTGCACTTAGAGACGTCAATTAGTATATAACTGACGTTGAGTAGAAGCAAAGGTTAATTTTTAGGTCACGTTGACCTAAAAAATTATCTTAAAGCAGATGGAACTTAGTATCAATTGACTCCGTTTTCCAGTACCGCCTAGTTGTAGAGATATTGCGTCATCCGTTATGAGTAGTTCATTTAATTCAATGCAGAGTATTCTCTTTATTGTCTTCTTACCAAAGTGAGGAAATGAAAATATTTTATTAACTCGAGTTAAGAATCAAACCCACAACCCCGCATCTCTGTCGGGAGATTTTTAAAAATTTCCGCTACCCAAAGATATTACTAAGAATTATCGTCTGGCAAGATAGTATACTATTTATTAAATATTTTAAACATTTTTTTAAAGTGTTAATCCACACTTAGGAAAGAAAAAACTTATTTAAAAAACGTATAAGTATATATCTCTGTCTGGGAGGATGATTGAGCTACCGGATTGGTCTATGTACTTATATGGGGTTGAACACTTCTTTCTTCGGTTTCTCCTAAGTGTGAATTAAACCTTAAAATAAAAAAGATAATGTTAGTACAAATAATCTTATATTGTAACGACAAAACCGTGAAATAAAATGAATATCTCAAGTCGTATAAAACGAGGAGAAGTCTATTATAAAATCGCAGATCAACAACTCCATAACCACTGCGCTGGCTGTGCCTGATCAAAGACAAAAGAAGAGAGCTCAATTAAAAAACGTCATTCGCAGATAGTCGGCGTGTCGATAACTCTTTGTAGCTAGAATGGTATCGAAATCGATATATTCAATTTGCAAATGTCTAAAAAACCAGCAGTCTGGCTTTGAGGGTGGTTGTGGGTTGTGTTCCAAGGTTAGAGTATTCTTTTTGATTCGTTAAAAGTGGATTGACGACGGATTTTTGATTGTTGAAAATAAACTACAAGAATGTATTTTTTTAGCTTCATGGTCTTTAGCACATATGTATTTCAGGGTAGTCAGAGGAAATATAGTAAAACACACCTTTTTCGATTTTTGGCAAAGCTTTCGAGACATTGTGTATCAAATGGCATAAACTCAACGTAGTGCCTTGTCTTAGCAGAGTGTAATAATGAAAAAATCCCCCACATGGATTTAAACCCACAACTCATTTATAGCCAGACACTGACCCAATACATAAGAAACAGGAACTCTTAAAACACTATAAAACCACTGCGCCAAGTGTTATTCCACGTAGCAAAAAGTAAATCTAATTTGGTAACACGGAGTTTGTTGTTCAGTCAGTTATCAATCATTTACTTTCAGAATATAACACAACTTTTATACTCGATAATAAATTATTTTCTCATGCTGCTGAGGCAGTGTCTGCAAAACTGTATGCATGGTGGTCATGGATTTATTTTCGATTTAAGACATTATAAAAAGTAGTTTAACCCTTTGATGCATGGAGGAGTAGATAGCCTACTTTCCGAACATTTTTCTCAATTTACGTGTTGAGTGGGGGAACTCAACGTCCACCAATGCGAGAAAATTATAGTAATTTAAAATATATTCAATCCCCTAAGTGTGGATTGAACCCACAGCCATCGCGTTGAGTTATAATAATATTTTAATTCCGTTATTGCAGAGTGCTTTGGGACTATCCCCAGTCAAGTGGTTGTATTATTTATTTATTTTTAAATATATTTTCATTTATCTACTCTGGTAAATGAAGCGCGGCGATAGGTTTCGACACATGATAGGCAATGTCAACAACAACTTAGTGCGTTTACACTATGTTCCTTCCGCATTAAACGAGAGCTTATGCGAGAAAAAGCGTGAAATTTCACGCTTAAGTTTCCTATCCTCCTTTCAATATATATATTGAAAGTTTGTGAGACTGGATCCTGATTCCACTTTCGCGCAAAAAACACTTAATAGATATACATGAAACTTTGCAGTAATATAATTTATACATCAGAATAGCAAACAGACTACAGCTTATGTAGATTTTGTATAATCTGGTTATTAAATGAATAATAGCATTGTTTAAGCGGGCGGGTCGGTATTATTGTATAAAATTTAAATCAACAGTCAACGTGATCGACAATAATACTTGACTGCACTACAAGGTTGACTGACTTAAATAACTATAAATATTTTAGTTTTCGGTTATAAATATACAACGTATATAAATTTTTAGTTTCACGGTGCAAAACACAATAGTTACAGCATACATATTCAAAGGAACTCGATTGAGTTTCGAAACTATATTTTTTTTGTCGTATTTTTTTATAGTATCCGAGCCCGCGTCGGTTTGCCGGCAAAATAAAATTAGCGTGTGTATTCCACTATTTCATGGTATGCACTCAATTTTTACTCTCTGATGACTTGGTCGGGTGATGTAAAAATGTTTCGTCGTATATAATATTTTTTAAGGTAAGTTTAATTTTGTTTGTTCCTGTATTTTTCGTTTCTTGGTAGACTATGAAGATATGTAAAACTAAAAGTAAAATCACGTTTTGATTTAATTATGTAATTTGATTTGGAGTTTTTTTGATATTGGAGTATTTTTTTAACTTCACCGTGTCTCCCATACAAAGCAGAATAGGCAGAGGAAACTTGGGAGCCTAGTATTGAAGCACTCTGCCGAGGAAATCTGGGAACCTGGGAACCTATTGTTAAAGCGTCCCAAAATTTTCCCCACTTTCCGCCGAATTCTAAAGGCATTCCGTGTTAAATTTACATACAGAAATAAAAAAAATAGTAAAGGTTCAATATAAATTCTTTCAACCAAAAAGAAACCAATATTTAAATTAAAACATCACTAATGTATATTAAAACCAGAACAAACGAAACATTTAAAACAACAAACGGACGCTAGCGTGAATCGTATCGAGATCAATCACAGCGGTAATTGTTGTGAGTGACACACAGTTTAGTCAGCATGAAAATTATGAAATATTGTGTATATTGTATACAGTTCTGCATTGAATGTTATGATGTAGCACTTGTTCATTTGTTAAAAATTAAATAAATAAATCAGCTTCACGCTGTATCCCGCACACTGCGGGGTAGGTAGAGGGAACTTAATGTTAAGACACTTCGTTCCTCACTTTCTGCCGAATTCTGGAGGCATTGCGTGTTGAGTGGCAGAACTCAACGCCGCGCTTTGCCTCGACACCAGAAGAAGAAAGAAGAAATGGAAATATAAATTTAAGTAAATATTTCATCTCTCGAGTGGGGATCGAACCCACAACCGTCGCGTTTCAGTCATACCCTTGTGCTCCTGGGCCACGAAGGTCTCTATCTTTTGTTTCACTTGTAAAATCTTGTTAAAACAGAAGCAATATAACAGTTTATGAAGGTATAAAGTAAAAAATATGGAGTATGTATTATAATAAGTAATCAATTCTAAGTTATAGAAGACTGTAAAGGCGACGGTTGTAGGTTCGATTTCTACTCGAAAAAATGAAATATTTAATATTTTTATTAGTGGTCGCTCTGGAAAAGAAATCAAACGTGCCGTTGAGTCCCGCCGCTCGCTCGCTCAATGCCAGTGTTTTAATGGGTCACAGACTGTCATAACACTAGACTCCTAGGTTCCTTCAGCCTTCCCTTGCTATATTAAAAAGACAGCGTGAAACTAAATCTCTCATATCAAGTTTCATAACCTTATAAGAAAATAAAATACAAAAACTAAACAACATTTAAATTAATTCAAAAAATACTATACATATATAGACGAAACATTTTTACATCACCCGACCAAGTCATCAGAGAGTAAAAATTGAGTGCATACCATGAAATAGTGGAATACACACGCTAATATTATTTTGCCGGCAAACCGACGCGGGCTCGGATACTATAAAAAAATACGACAAAAAAAATATAGTTTGGAAACTCAATCGAGTTCCTTTGAATATGTATGCTGTAACTATTGTGTTTTGTACCGTGAAACTTAATATTTATATACGTTTGTATATTTATAACCGAAAGATAAAATATTTATAGTTATTTAAGTCAACCTTGTAGTGCAGTCAAGTAGAATTATCATTGTCGATCACGATGACTGTTGTTTTTTATTCACGCAGTTAAAATTTTTTAAAAATAAATCTGCTTCACGCTATAACCCACACGGCAGACTAAGCAGAGGGGACCTAGTGTTAAGACACTCCGTTCCCCCCTTTGTGAGTTAAGTAGTGGAACTCTACGCCACGCTGTGTTTCGACACCAGAGCGAAGAAATGGAAAAATAGATGTAAATAAATAATTCATTTCCACAACCAGTCGCATTTACACTCACAGTTTGTACCCTTGCGCCACGACTGGATTTATTTAATAACTAAATTATACAATATCTACGTCATTTGTAGTCTGGTATTCTGATATATAAACTGTTTTACTGTAAAGTTTCATCTAAATCTATCTATCTTTCACTATTATAGAATAGAAAGCATAAGTTTGAAGCTTCACGCTTTTACGCACAGAAGCTCTCGCTTGATACAGAAGGCACGTAATGTTAAAACACTCCGTTCTTGTCGACGTTGTGTCTTGAGTGACGGAACTCATCGCCGCGCTTCATTTACTAGTAAAGAAATGAAAATAAATTTAATAAACTACTCGACTGAACGACACAATCCGCCATAAGTTTCAAAATATTTTTACATCTTGACGCAATGGTTGTGAGTTCAATCCACACTTGATAAACTTAATATATTTAAAATTATTTTCATTTCTTCGCATTGGTTGATAAATTGTAACGTTGAATTTCACCATTAAACACACAATATTTTGAAAACTGTTTGGAATTTGGGCTCTTTAACTCTCTATGTAGCAATGGCTGGAAAGCTTTGTTTTTATTTAAATGCATAAGGGAAAGTTTTATATTTATTAAAATGACTTGAAATTTAAAAACGTCTTAAGTCAGCAATTGTATACACGACTATTGTGCTTACAGTTTTGCAGACCCTACTACAGCATGAAAATAATTAATTATTGAATATATATTTTTTTATATTATGAAAGTTAATGATTGACTGATTGAACTGATTGATTAAACAAATCTAAGTTACCAAATTAAATTTACTTTTTGCTACGTGCAATAAATCGTAGCGTAGTGGTTTGTGTCATGATTTTAAGGTTCCTGGGTCTTACATTTTTTTCTATATTCAAGACCATCGTGGCGTATTGGGACAGCGTCTGGCTGTGCAGTTGTGTTGTGTGTTCAACTCCATTCGGGGATTTTGTTCATTTTTACACTCTTCTAAGACAAAGCATTATGTTGTGTTTATGCTATTTAATATAAAATTGGGCAAAAAGTCGAACATTAGGTTTTTCTTACCCTGCTCTATGAGCAAAGAATCACGAAGCTAAAAAACAAATTCTTGTAGTTTATTTTCAGGAAAATCCGTCCTCAATCCACTTTTAACGAATCAAAAAGAATACTCTAACCTTGGAACGTAACCCACAACCACCTTCAAAGCCAGATTGCTGGTTTTCTAGACATTTGCAAATTGAATATATCGATTTCGATACCATTCTAGCTACAAAGAGTTATCGACACGCCGACTATCTGCGAATGACGTTTTTTAATTGAGCTCTCTTCTTTTGTTTTTGATCAGACACAGCCAGCGCAGTGGTTATGGAGTTGTGGATCTGTAATTTTATAATAGCCTTCTCCTCGTTTCATACGACTAGGGATTTTCATTTTATTTCACGGTTTTGTCGTTACAATATAAGATTATTTACATTAATATTACACAACAGCCTTTTTTATTTTAAGTCTTGTTCCACATTTTGGAAAACGTATGTTTTTTATCGTGGTAGGTTTTGAACCCGCACCTCTTGGCTTTCACTACCAATCAATAATTATTCTCATTAAGCTATGTCGAAATTCTTATCAGGTTTTTACAAATTACTGATGTCATTTCTGTATTTAATTATATGTATGTTTGGTACCTACTGTTGGGATTTTACATTGCGCTATAATGTTCTGTAGGAGTTGTGTAACAAATTAGGTTATTTTCTCTGGAACTTGTGAAATTTGTGTGTATATATATTCTGATTTCAGTATAGTTTATTTGCCTTTTTATTTTCTAAAATCATACCGAGGCCGCAACCATACGCTTGGGTCATGGCGCGATATTTGCGGATTTGATTCCCAGTCGGGGAAATGATATATTTAATATTTTCGAGGCGTTGAGTTCTGGTACTCAAAATGCCTCGAATTCTTGTAAGGAGTTGAAACAGTGTCTTCACACTGGATTCTCTTTGGCCCTACTCTACTAAAACTAAAAAAACGGCATATTAAAATATTTTATCATTTTTAAGGAACGATACATCATTATGTTCAAAACAAAATTAGCAACAGAACAATCAACACACAAAGCAGCATAGGGAACGTAAGAACCTAATGCTAAAACACTCCGTTCCCATTAACACACTATCGTTCCCCACCAAATAGAAACCAACAACAGAAAATTAAATCAAAAAACCACCTCAATCAAAAGCGAAATAGTCACGTCAGTTCAACTCGACGTATTCTAGTCAGTGTCGCAATCAGTCAACGACATTACACGGCATGTCGAACGACCACAGAATGGTCACCTTGTCAATACCACTAACAGTTACAAGATAATAGCTATGTAATCGATGGATCCAGTGGAAATTATAGCGTGCTATAGCTTTAGGTTAGCTTCATATTATTGAAATTACAGATTTAGTAGGTAATATGCTTGTGTTCTTGATATAGTCGTAACTGAAATTGGATAGCAGATGATAATTATAGAATGCTATAGGATATTATATAGATTATGTGGGTATTTCTTGTATGAAATAGGTCTTTAGATATAGATTGGGGAAGTCGTGGTGTAGTGGGTAACGTGTGGCTGTAAATGCTATGGTTCAATCGATTTGGTGGGATGAATTATTTTTCATTTTCTCACTCTAGTAAAGAGACAAAGTGCAGCGTTAAGTTTCGCCAATCAACACGCAATAGTAGGGGAATATTTTAGGGTAACATTCCCTCTGCCTAGTCTGCAATATGTGGGATACAGCGTGAAGCTAGTAAGTAAATGAAATAGTTAGGTAGTGAATTACTCTAGATACTCTCAGATTTTCTAGCTAAGTAAGAAATGTGTGAAGTTAAAACCTATATTTTAATAGTACTTATTACACACAAAAAAAAAACATTTAAAACAAAAAAAAATAGGCGTCACGGGACGTTTGGCAGATGTGAAACATCGTGTTCGTACAAGTAATATGCACAAAAGACAAGATTATTACAGAAACTAAATATAATGAAGCATTGCTTGCATAGCTGCATAGCTTGGAATAATGAAGCATTATGAGAAAATGGGGACTTTATTTAATTATATTTTTTAAATTTACATTTAATATAAAATTCGATATTAATTTCAAGTTGCCACCGTGTACATATATATATATATATATATATATATATATATATATATATATATATATATATATATATATATATATATATATATATATATATATATATATATATATATATATATATATATATATACCCCGTATATATATATATGTATAAGTTAGTATAACGTGGCGACCCGTCGCCACGGCAAGCGTCGCCACAAAACACCACTTATGAGTGCTAAACATAGAAACATAATGAACTAATGAACTAGCTAGAAAAAAGCTTTAAGTCCGATTGAAGAGCTTTAAGTCTGACTATCGCGTATAATTCAATCGATGCTATATTTTTTTCTTAATAGCACCAAACTTCGTAAAATACAACAGCATAAACAACATTAAAATCAGGTCACCTAGAAACTACTTGTCAGATGAAAAATATTCTATTTTCTAAGCGTATCAATGTTACACACACATACAAACATAGACACACACAATACACCCAAGTACAATTAAATCACACCATTTTTTTCTCATTCGTTTTCTAACATTCTATCACCGTCACATAGAATATAATAGATGATGAAAATCAAAATGCTAAAATGTTAAGTTTTATCTGCACATATTTTTCTTTACAAAGAAAGCTTAATGGATACTATTGGCGCAGTAGAAGAGCGTTTCATTATAAATGTGGTAGTTGAGGCAATCTACATTCGGGGAAATTAGTTAAATTCTTTTCCCCACTTTGATCCAAAGCGTGTGACGCGACGGTTGTCGATGCGATTCCTGCTCGGGGGAATGAATTATTCTTTATTAATATTTTCATTTTTTTGCTCTGATACCGAGGCAAAAATCGTGGCGTTGAGTTCCACCATCCAATACGCAATATCTCAAAAATTCAGCGAAAAATTGGGAACGGACTAAATTACTTACTAGGAACCTGAAGTAAAAAAAAGGCAAAAATATTATTTTTATCCACATATATATTTTCCCTTACAAAGAAATATATATTTTGCGCGACATTCAAAGATGTTTATGTAATCGTTTATTATACGT
Source organism: Heliconius erato x Heliconius himera (assembly GCA_013421005.1). Taxonomy (NCBI): domain Eukaryota; kingdom Metazoa; phylum Arthropoda; class Insecta; order Lepidoptera; family Nymphalidae; genus Heliconius; species Heliconius erato x Heliconius himera. The sequence continues at coordinate 13,451 of JAATLQ010035142.1, forward strand.
TAGCCTAGTTTTTGAGGCAGCGCCGTTGTTACGCACAGGAAGTGGGACAATAATAATCGTCATATATCACTTTTTTGTGGATCACAGCTGAAATGGAAGTTATTTTGTTTGTAAACTGTAATTTCGGTGAGACAATGGGCCTATTGTAAATGGATAGTGGGTTCAAAAAGAGAAAGAGTTAAGGATTTTTCACAGATTTAGTAAGTATTGTTGTCAGCATTTTGTTGTTTGAGGCAGTCGTGGTGCAGTAGAACGGAGTGAGAATGCAGACGAGATGTTTGTAGGTGCTTAGAGGGAATATTTTTTTTATTTACTCCCTCTGGTAATAACGCGGCGTTGAGTTACTTTACTATGCATGGAATGTTTCGAAAATTAGAAAATAAATTGTCTTATTATAAGTATTTAAAAAAATCTAATTAAATTAAATCAGGCTTCACACTGTATCCCGCACACAGCAGGGTAGGCAGAGGGAACCTATTGTTAAGACACTCCGTTCCCCACTTTCCGCCAACTTCTGGAGGCATTGTGTGTTGAGTGGCGGAACTCAACGCCGCGCTTTGCCTCGACACTGAACGAAGAATTGAAAATATAAATAAACATTTCCCCTAGTGGGGATCGAACCCACAACCAGTCGATTTTACAGTCATACTTTGTGCCCCTGCGCCACGACTGGCTACAAGTATTTAAATTAAAAATATATATAAAAGTGATAAATTAAATTGTTGGTACTTGTTTTCTACTTTTAATAAAGAAATATATCTTTCCTCACCTTTCTCCTATATAAAGTTGCGCTAGAAATTCAAAACGCAGCACAATATTGCTGAAATATTTTTTTTCAATAAAACTGTTTTACGTGATAAAATGTTGTAAACTCAATGTCTAGTAAAAGCATAAACCATTTGGAAAATTGGAAATTTCTAAAAAAAATTGTATAATAATAAAAAAATAGAAATAATTTGAAAAACAGAACATGAAAAATATAATAACTGTTACATCTTACCTCGAAAAATATAACTAATTTATAAAAAAAAAAACTGATTCCACGGAGCAGACCTACAAATTTTGTAATTATTTCGCTTGATTAAAAAAAAATGTTAGATTTTGCTACCTGACATAAAACTTCTTTTAACATTGGCAGAAATTGGATAACGGAGTTTCTTAGCCCCTAAAATCGATAATAACACAAAAATAAATAATTTACAAGCATACTACTACCAAATATTTTCTTCACAGAAGACGATGTAGTAATCTCTAAGGAACATCTCAAAGCGTGAATTGATTTATTTTATTACAAAATCCCCCATAAGTAGGATAATCGTAAAAATACGTAGACAAAATAATCTTACTTTGCCTTATAAATTTTGACTATTTGTGATGTGGATTACTGTTCTATTGCAATTTGGTAAGAAGCAAGAAATATATTTTGTAGGTTTTTATTTATTTGCTTCACGCTGTATCACGCATATTGCAGGGTAGGTGGATGGAGTTCAGTGTTAAACCACGCCGCGCCATTTGTACAGTACTGATCAATTATATTCAAGACATTGAGAGTGTGGAGAGGAACGCTGCACTTTGTCTCATCACCAGAATGAGAAAATCAATATAATAAATTCTCCCAAATCTGAGTAAAAAGGCATTGTATAGATACATAGTTTTTCATCACATCCTCATGGCCAAGGCCTTGGTGGCTTTGAGTTTGAATTTTCCATTAATTTTAAATATTTTGAACGGAGTGTCTGAACACTAGTTGTCCAAACAAAAATATAAATATGTGAAGGTAAGAAAACAAGATAATGCCTCTTACTTTACTACATAGTTTTTCACTGTTTATGATGTTTATAACCCCAACCTATCACCTCTTGGTAGTGAGCGAGAAGTATACTTGTATTTATTTATGATCAACCATTTGCCTCCATAATATCTTTATTTTTCTCTTCGAGTGTCGTTGCGTAAGCGCTTGGATATAAGGAAACCGATTTCTGCGTTTTCTCTAACTCGATTATGATTCCATTTGCCTGAGCTTTACGTTTTTGGTAAGAGTTTATTTGATCTGTGATTTTTTAACATATATTTTTCTTATAATAATAGATTTTTGTTAAACTATTTAGGCAAATTTCTTTTAAAATATTAAAAAAGAGTAGTTTTATTTAGTTAAGAGTAAATAGCCACTAGCAAATCTAAATAAAAGATTAGAATGCAATGCAATAAGATTTTCTCCTTTAAACTTTTATTTCTTAAGCAGGTGGAGATAATCTAATACTCACTTCCTTCATTTTCTATTCATTTATAGGCCCGTCGTAGTGCAAGGGCACAAAGTGTGACTGTAAGCGCAACTGGTTATGGTTTCGACCACCACTCGAGGACATAAAATGTTTACTTAAATTTATATTTTCATTTTTCTGCTCTGATGTTGAGACAAAGCGCGGCGTTGAGTTCCGCCACTCAGCACGTATTGTCTCCAGAATTTAGCGGAAAGTTGGGAACGGAGTGTCTTAACACTAGGTTCCCTTTGCCTACCCTACTGTGTGCGGGATACAACGTGAAGCTGATTTAATTTAATTTTTATTCATTTAGAACAGATCCCTGGGAACTAGGTGGTGCAACCAAACTCCGTATTTTATCTAATAGACCGAGTACGTTTCAATATTTATCATCATCATTATTTCAGGCTAAGAGTGAAAAAATAAAGTCATCGACCTTATTTTTTCACTCTTATCGAAAAAGATAAATATCTCAAGAACTACTCGATCGAGGAAGACTATAGGTTACTTTATTGTTAATCGTTGCAATGCATAGTACCTGGGGTCAGAGTAACCTTGCTAAATGTTGTGTCACACTTAGAATGAGGCATTTATCATAAAAAATCTTAGGTACTTAAGACATTCTTTTTTTATTTCACGGCGCTGACGAAGGTGTGGGCGAGTTATAGTGATTCTTAGGAATTATAATATTATATACATATTTGTAATTTTTTTCAGCATCACGCTTCAAATATCAGGAAGGTAATTTGGGAACCTATTTAAGACACTTCCGTTACCAACTTTCTGACGATTTTTTTAGGCATTGTGTGTTAAGTGGCGGAACTCATTGCCACACTTTGTCTCGTTACGAGAGCGAGTCAATTAATTTCCTTATATATTTAATTTCCTTGAGTAGGAATCAAACCTTCAATATTTACGTTAACAGTTGCATACTTGTTCTCCTGTACCCCGACTGGCCCCAAATTGCACAATTGTTGTTTAATTTGAGAACAAAAACATGGTTTCGACAATCTACTAATTTCATCTGGCAACCAGAGAGAGATTTCATTTAAAAAGAGTATTATTTCCGTTGAATGTACAGTCCCTAAGATATCTAATTATGCGTCTCTATGCCGGAGGTCTCTTATCATTTCTTTTCTTGGAGTTGCGCTCAATTTCTTTTCGGAATACATTTCAATTAATCTTGCTTTCTTTTGGTTGCTTCATCGGTTTTTTCAGACTAGAGCACTAAAAGCTAAATGAATTTTCTCGTTTTTATATTATTTACTTTATATAAACCTTCTTTTTAAGATTTTATTAACCCTATATGTTTTAAAATACGATACTTCTATTTTTTTATAAATTTAAAGCTTTAGTTAAGACTATGGTACTTTGTTATAAATACATTCGTATTATATTGACGTACAGCAAGCAATTGAGATATGCTCAACACCTTGTTTTTAGGGTTCCATAGCCATTCCTCAAATCAGAAAATCGAACCCTTATAGGATTACTTTATTGTCTCTCTGTCAAGACCATTTATCTCGAGAACACGTAAATCTATAAAATTAAAATTACTCTCAAATATTTATGCTTCTGGTCCCTCAAATACAAAAAAAAATCTTTTAAGTCAAAGCAAACCAAAAATATGAGCACTTATCTATCGTTTTTGCTGTATTTCTTATGAAAATCTCTCATAATCAAAACCTATAGTTTAATTTCTGTAGACCTATATTGATGAAATTTGAAAGCGGGAACTTGCAGTACAAATGAAGAAAAATATCTGAAAAGTAAATTTAAATATATATTTAAAAAAAAACTATTGCAATCACTGTTTGTAGTAGTTTTTAACTGAAATATAAGTTGTAAATTAAAGTAAATTTTATAAATTTTACATCTCGTTGACCTACAGTTCTGAAATTGTTACACTGGGTAGTGTACCAATTTCTCGGCTTACAATTGACCGGTTTTTCATTGATAAGCTAAGGAAATAGTCAGAACACTACACTACAATGAGAATAGAAATTAAATATGAAACCACTACCACTTCTTGTACACAAGGAAAACCACAAACAAATCAATCCTAAAATTTTATACAAATAAAATTGCTTTCGGGTATAAAATAAATGTATTGATGTTACGTATTGATTTGTAGAAATCAACACCGATACCAAATTGACGTCAACAATTTGTTTGTACTCACATACATACATACATCTATAGTCAGTGAAAATATAATACTCGCTTGTGTCAAATGACGTATCGTGGCGCAGCGGCACGAGGTGTGATTGTAAAACCGACTGGTTGTGGGTTCGATCACCACTCGAGGAGATGAAATATTTACTTAAATTTATATTTCCATTTCTTCGCTCTGGTGTCGAGGTTGAGCGCGGCGTTGAGTTCTGCCATCCAACACGCAATGCCTACAGAATTCGGCAGAAAGCGGGGAACGGAGCGTCTTAACACTAGGTTCCCTCTGCCTACCCTGCTGTGTGCGGGATACAGCGTGAACCTGATTTAATTTTGATTTTTATAACAAATGTATTGATCAAATGAATCCCACTGACAAATGACTGTCGTAAACCAGCAGATGACTGTTTTATTGCGTTTTCAATACAAAAGAGAATCGTTGAGGTATCTAATGGCCGGTAATTCTTTTAATGGCACCGAGGTGGAACTGGAATCGACGTTTTGCAGCGCCTCCGTTGGTTTTTTGACTTTTTATTCCGTTGTTATTGGTTTTACTTTGCAACTCTTGGATCGTTCTTGAAAAAATGTATATAGCTTGAATTTTTTTCTAATAAATTGTGACAGATGTCGTTTTTAAAGTCTGGAATAGAGCCCTTATACAGGATGATATCGATATATACATATGTATGTAAAGAAATATTTAATTAACTAAAGAGTAGTATGATTTATCTATTATATTTTCTATCTACCTAAAGTATGTACATACATCAGGTATTGAAACTGAACGGAAAAGTTTTTAACACAGATATTTTTCTGAGGAAGACTTATGATTTCTTAACATATTATGTATTAATCTTCAAAATTATGTTAAATAAAATATAACTTATATATAATTGAATCCAAAATTCCTTTTCCTATTTAGCACGTGATAAACAACGTTCATAACAATTTTTCTAGCAGGTTAGCTACGTTAAAGCGACATTACTGTCTAAAAACGCTGATATTTCCTCACCAAAAAATATATGTACGTCGTAAATATAAATAAACGGCACATTCAGGGGACCCTTCCTAAGCCAGTGGAATAGAGTACCAAGTAGTTATATAGGATGAGACAAATCTTTACTTATCTAAAGTATTGGAATAACCGTATTTGAAGTAATTGTTCAGATAGTATAAGATTAATATGAGATCTGCAAGATGGATGATTAAGTATTATTTTTATCTGTTATACTAATATTAGGTATACTCGTATATTTGGTATCTTAGGGACGTTTGGAGGCTATTATGGTGCAACGTCTTAACGCGACGATAGTTCGTAGACGGGTCCGATTCCCACTCCGGGAATGATTTAATTCCCTCCTTTAAATTTTTTGGGCTTAACGCTGTATCCCTCAAAGATAAAAAGATAGGCAGAGGAAACATGGGAATTTATTGTTAAGCCAATCCATTTTGATTAAGAAAATTTTGTTTCCCACTCTACTTCCGCTTCTTTTATATAATAAGACAAAGCAAAGCGTTAAGCTCTACCAAACACACAATGTCTCAAAGTAGGCCTAAATGTCTGCTTTATGTGAGATAAAGCATGAAATTGAAAACAAAATAAAATATAGAATCTTTTCATAAATACTGATATCTAATTAACACATCAGCCTAGTTCCATTAATCACTTCCGCCTTCACAACTTAATCAGTACCGCTCCCGCACCTTTTCATTATCACGTTCTATAGAATATTCTGATTGAATAAAACTTGGTTGTTATTAATTCTTATATATTAAAAATCCATCTATTATATGAACACTCTTGTCTGATATTATAATTTTTGATCTTCAGTTTTTAATATCACGATATTGTGTTTATATTTGTTTTGTTTTTTAATTGTTTTCGATTTAATGTAGATATAGGATAATTTAATAGTGTTTGTTAGCTTCACATTTTTTTCTTCCACGTAGCAGGGTAGGCAAATATGGATCCGTGATAGTGATAAGACACTAAGTTATCGTCAGGGCTTTTTCGAAATATTAAATTAAAAATAAATAATAAATAAATAAAAAAAATATTAAATATTTTAATCCTAGGGGTAATTCCCTAGGATAAAATAATTAATAAAATATTTAATATTACTTGCCCTCCACAACGGCCTCTAGTGATTTTATCTATGTTTTAAATTCTGTATTCTTATTTTTTATTAAGCTGAGACAAATAAAACAAAATAAAACAAAAACAAGGACAAATCAGTGTTAAAATTATATGATGTAAAACATTTTTTAACTTCATATATGACTGAAACAGTAAAATCAGCACTTGTGGTTTATTTCTTACTCGGTGGGAAAACGAAAAAATGTTTGTCACTTCTTCTTCGTCTTGACAAATTACGGAGTTGAATTCCACTACTCAATGCGTAAGGTATCAAAAATAGGGTGGAAAGAGCTTAAGCGTCTTAACATTTGATTCTCTCTGCTGTATGCGGGATACAGTGTTAAGCTAAGAAAAAAGAAAAATACATAATTCACATACATATTTTTTTTATATGTCTCATAATCTCCATACAACTATAAGCAAATTTCGAATCTCAATATACATTTATACACCAAGATAGCAATTCTTGAGATGATACAATGAAAAATAAAGACGAAATAACTTTATCTGAAGCCAAAATGATTGTTTTGAAGCAATTTGAAGGGGTGTTTGTATTATGGGCACTGTTCTGTGTGATAAGCGGTTTTGCTTAAAGTCCATTCCATACTGGATGATTTAAGGGAATTTACCAAGAATAATATCGGACATAGTAGCTAATTTGAAATAATGTGTGGTGTCTGATGACACCTTAATGTTTCATTACCAAAATTATGCTTAGAAATGAGTTTGTGAAATTGTTCTAACGAAATGTAGAGAAAGGGCTGTCAATTAATAGATTATTTTGTAAATATAATAAAGAATGATTGGCAGCACTTAAAAATAATTTCGGCGTTGAATTCCGTAACTCAGCAAGTAATGTCTCCAGAATACGGTTGAAAATGGGGAACGGAAGTGATGTAAAGGGAACGGTATTCCGTCTTAACACTAGGTTCCCAGGATCCTTCTGCCTATCCCGCTATCTCCGGGATAGAATATAAAGCTATTATTATATAACAAATGTGTTTCGTTAACTATCGTATAGATAAAGAAACAATATAAAACCAAAGAGCATTGTCTTACAAGGCGTTGATTATGTTATAAAGATGTGATACACTGTAATTTATTATCATAATAAAGACAGCGAGAAGTGCCTATAATAAAATGTTAACTGCATTCCGAGAGTTCAGCAAATCTAATTTTATTAAGGGTTTACGATCTTATATCATATAAATTACGTGAGAATATCTTTTGTGGAATAATTTTGCATGTATTACGTTCTCAACTTGGTGAGATTCTCAACTTGTTTTTAGCGTTCTACATCTATGTATCATATATACATAGATATAGAAAAGAGTAGATACAGATAATTTACTGTTAAGGTAATAGTAAGAAGAAGAAGAAGAGGAAGAGTAGATTTTTTTCTTGTACTTTTCCAATTCTTGCGTTCTCATTTTACTGACTGAATGGTGCATCTGTAAAAAGGAGCGGCACAACCTCTGACAATAAACGTGGCGGTACTGGGTTCAATTTTCATTTGGCTAAGTACTATTTTTATTTTCACGCTCTGGTAACAAGATAAAACTTGGCGTTGAGCTCCTCTCACATATTTTTTTAGTTAAGCGGAAACGAATGCCGGAAGAGAATTTATAAAATATTAAATATAACTAATCCTCCTCTCTTCGTGTAACAGATTAACATCTAAATATTTTTATTATTACGTCTATACTTAAATAATTTTTGTTGGTTTTGCTAGTAATTTATAATTTTTTTTCCCGCTGATATCATCTTAATTTGGAAGTATCTATTACTACAACACCCTGATCATTTTCTACCACGCTTAATTGTATATTGAATATTAAAACCCAATTACGTACTTTTGTAAAATAATTTAAATATTGTATATTCTATGTAGTTTTCCAGTTTTCTTTACTTCACACTATATACCACATAAACCAGGGCAAACCTAGTCTTCGCTCTGCTAACAAGACAAAGCGCGGTGTTGAGTTCTTCCACTCGACATGTAAATTTTAATTACTGGAAAATGGAGCAAAAGTAGGTAACGAAGTATGTACATGTACATACATGTCGAGTGAAGGAACTCAACGCCGCGATTTGTCTTGTTATTCTGGTAACAAAAATGAAAATAATATCTTCCCGAGTAAGAATCAACCATCGTGGAAAGTTTTATCGACGAGCTCACGACAAAAATACATACAGAAAATAATGAAAATCTATATAATATTTTATAAAAGACATTGAATATTATATGAAAATATTTTCTTTAATTTTCGTATGTAAGATGCGAGGAACTTTCAGGAAACGATAACAATGTCTAATAATAGGTTCATACATTCCTTCTTTTTTAGCAGCTGAGACGATGTTTGTTCGATAGTTTTTTGTAGGGTTCCGTATCTCTTTTTTTGAGATACGGAACCCTACAAATACGGAACGGAAGCCTTTAAGAATAACTTTGTATTCTTTATGTCAGTCTGGCAGTTTTTACCCTATACTCTTCCTATATCCGTGTGAAATAGTGTAACTCGTGTTTTAGTAGATTTATTGGTAAAATTTAATAATTAAATGTACTTTAGATACATTGTTTTAGTTTACTTTCAATACAGCCTTGAAAAAAATAAAATAAATGTTATAAATAAACTACGAAAATCGATAAGATGCGAGTCGGATTTGCATACGGGTTCGGTACCAATTTTAGGATTGTATGTCAACGGCAATAACACAATTCATAAAAATTGACTTATATTATGAGTTAGTATAACTTGAATTAGAAGTTCTCACTTCCATATGAGAACTGATAATATGTATAAGCGCTCGTATGTTTTGATTGTCACTTTTTTCTGTACACCATGAGACAGTATACATTTGATATTAATTTCAAATTGATACATCGATAAGTCCAGAACTCTTCTTTAAAAGCTCTTGATAGACGGACTGACGGAAAGTAAAGTGATCTTATAAGGATTCTATGTTTTCCTTTAGGGCCACGGAACCCTGAAATGTTGATATTTATAATCACTAACTAAAATATTTGTTTAAATATCAATAAAGTGCATTGTCATAATAATATTAATTAATACACTTAGTAAAAAAAGATTAAATCATAGTTCAGAATATAGATGGCAAAGGTGAAGAGAGAAATATATGAACCATATGAATTTTAGAAGGTAAAGAAAACACTTTTCCTGGATAAATTATTATATTATAAAATAATATTTTCCATATTTATATACACAAAAGAACTAATCAACAACTATCGCGTATAAAAAGAAATATCGCATCGATAAAAAAATTCAATACAAAATATTCAAGAACGTCATTTAAGTTTCATAATTACTTGCATTCTTAAGAAAATAAATCATAGACTGGGGGTATTGAAGCAAACCTTAATTAACGAAGACTAATTGTTCGGCAAATTGTTTTTTAATTGGCCATCAGCAAAAACACTGTAGATATTTACTGTATAGAGTGTTTGACCAGCCACCTATAAGAATTATCTTTTGTTATAATTTTGTTTTTGAGGGTCGCAAGTTCATTATCAAGGGCTTCATTAATTTATGTTTACTCATTTTTTTTTCGATTTTTATAAGTTTCTGTTTCACTTTTCATTGTTTTATTATCTATAGTATATTTTTGATAAGCATGATTTTTACCAGGATTGTCTTCAGATCAGAGTACTCCTTAACGGTTAATAGCATATATAAATTAGAAGACTTGTGTTACTTATGAGGCCATTCGTGGCTCAGGGTGACTGTAAAATGGACTGGTTGTGGATTCGATCCCCACTCGAGGAGATGAAATATTTAATTAAATTTATATTTCCATTTCTTCGCTATGGTCTCGAGGCAAAGCGCGGCGTTGAGTTCTGCCACTCAACACGCAATGCCTCCAGAATTCGGCAGAAAGTGGGTAACGGAGTGTCTTAGCACTAGGTTCCCTCGGCCTACCCTGCTGTTTGTGGGATACAGCGTGAAGCTGTGTTACTTATGTTGATTGAAAAAATGTAATTTAATAAAAAAATAAGATACAGTATAATTGTCCTAGAGTTAATAGGCAACGATTGAGTATTCGATTCTCTTTTGGAGAAATGTTTATATGCACTTTTTCAGGCTGATGATGCTGATTTTTGTTTCTATAGGCTGCTGTTATTTCAATAAAGGTTAAAGAAGGAAACATTGGTTTATTAAACCTTTCAATACAAGATTTGTGGAAAGAGAAAAAATTACTTGGTTGAATGTTCAGAAAGTAGAACGCAGTTTGTCACTTTCCAAAAAAATAAAACATTGAATAAAAACAAAAACAAAGACTATTTCAATACCAACAATACGTTAATTCTAATATTAACCGTTCAAATGTTAATTCACATACATACATCAATCGATCATTTCCATCATTGAGTCATTAATCACGTTGTATGTAGTCAGTGCGTCCGAATTGATAATGTTACGTTAAAAATGATGAATTGCCCATTTTTAATAATGGAAACAATATGAATAAATGTTATGTATAAAATGGATATTTCAATGTTCACAAAGTTTTACATATTTTTGTTGTAAATTTTTAGAGTCAATTTGTATTCGGTAGAGGTAGAAGTAGGTAGAGGTATAATATAGAAATCTTTTATATAGCTTGCTAAAAGATTTTGGCCTGTTTTGAACTATCATCGATTCATTGCTAGAACGTACTTCAAAGTCGGTACTAATAGAATTAAAATTAAATCAGCTTCACGCTGTATCCCGCACACAGCAGGGTAGGCAGAGGGAACCTAGCTAACCTGTTAAGACACTCCGTTCCCCACTTTTCGCCGGGTTCTAGAGGCATTGCGTGTTGTATCAAACCCACCACAACATCCTACCACAACAATCGACAACCAGTCGATTTTACACTTTGTGCCGATGCGCCACGACCGACCTCATCAAGTCCACTACTTCACATTTGGTTAGAGAAAGAAGGAGAAAGGAGATCAGCGTGAATGCATATGAAAAGTGGTCCCATAAAGTTACACGCTGTTTACCAGAGCAATGAAATGAAAATAATTCACTCCCCTTAGTAGAATTCGAAACCACTACCATCACGTTAACAACAACTTTGAAGTAAACTACTTTAAAAAGACGCAGTCTTAATATTTTATAGTAGAAATAACGTCCCAAGAGTTGAAAATTTCAGAAAAAATCTCCATATCAGGTCCATCATGACATCATTACAATAGTATTTACATAATCTTTTCCTTTGAACCGTATCGAAAGAATAAGCCAAAATAAATTCTATTTCAAAGTATTAAAGTAGAAAATGCCATCTTATAAATTTCCTCTCAGTATATTTGGTTTAAGCATTCAGTATTGAAGATAATGACTGTATCGCGGTATGTTTAAGGTTTTCTCTTAAATTTTATGGATTTATACCAATTTTGGGTATTTCTCAATGGTTGTAAAGAGATATTTATAAACAAAATGTACATTTTTATTGCTACTTTTTAAATCATTTATGTAGTAATAGCTACAAAATTATATAACATACTGTACTGAGAAAGCAAGCAAGGTGCAACTAACGAGTTTAAATATTTGTTTTTGTATCCATAATAAAGAAAAAAGTTCCACGCTAGGGTAGGTAGAGGGAACACGTGTTAAACCGCTCCTTCCAAAATCTTCCAAAAGCAGTGGCATCCTCGACGACGTCAGTAATAGGGTCGGAAACCGAAATTAGACGAAGACCGAGGCGCAATAAGACGATAGTTAGCCCCGAGGTAAGAGAGAGTGCGTCAGTGTCAAACTCACTATTAGAGCCTGAGGTCAGAACCTCTACTACACAACAATCGATCGTCGTCGAAAGTAGAGAAGAGGAGGGTGGTTCTTGGACCACAGTAGTAAAAAAGGGTAAAAAGAGCGAAAAATCTTCCCGCGTCCCTGTGACAAAAACGACGGTACCAGTTAAGCCTAGACCTAAAGTAGCTAAACCACCCCGCACAAAGACGGTCATAATTACCTTAACGGAAGAGGCCGTAGTAAAAGGTGTATCTTATGCCCAGGCATTAGAGCGAGCTCAGCAAAGTGTTAATCTGGTGCAACTGGGTATAACGGAGGGATTAACAGTGCGCCAGGCGACTTCGGATGCTCGATTGTTGGAACTATCTGCCGCGCACTCCTCGGAGCAGGCGGATGAGCTAGCGAAACAGTTACAAGTGGTATTGGACGGGGTGGCTGTAGTCACCAGGCCACGTAAGAATGCCACCTTAAAGCTATTAGGACTCGATGACTCGGTCACCAAAGAAAAGGTGGCCAGCGCGGTTGTGAATGCGAGTGGCTGTACAATCGATGCTATTACAGTGTCTGAGCTTCGCCTTAGTCCCAGAGGCATGATGACGGCGGTGGTGCGTTGCCCGTGTGAATATGCGGAAATAATAGCCACTAAAGGCCGGATCTTGGTTGGCTGGAGCGCTGCCAAGATTCAGGTTCTGGAGGAGCGTCCTTTACGCTGTTACAGGTGGTTAGCACTTGGACACGCTCGGCCACAATGTCCCTCAACAATTGTTAGGGAGCATCTATGCTTCCGTTGCGGTTGTGAGGGTCACAAGTCTTACACTTGTCGTACCGAGCCTCGTTGCATGATATGCATAGATGCAAAGAGACCATCCGGACACTTAATGGGTGGTGCAGAGTGCCGACCACCACCTGTTAAGCGATCAGAGGCTCTTGAAACCAGAGCTTCTTCCAGAGTCTGTGGCCATCAGGTCGAAGACAAAAGCGCTGTCTTCATAATGGATAGAAGACAAGCACTCTTCCTACAGGTTAACATCAACCACTCTGCTAGGGCGCAGGACTTGCTACTGCAATCTATGGCAGAGTGGAACATTGATCTTAGCGTTATCTGTGAGCCGTATTTGGTCCCAGATAATCCTTGCTGGATAGCTGATTTGGACGGTACTGTTGTCATTGCATCTGGCAGCATCAATAGTACTCCCCTCACAACCTTGGAAAGAGGCTCGG
>JAATLQ010035143.1:0-26994 GCA_013421005.1 Heliconius erato x Heliconius himera
CTTTATTAAAATAATACGTTGATTTTCGAAGTTAAAATAACTTTTGCCTATATGGAACTTAAGAAGTATCTTATTTTAACATGGATAAAGATTCTTGACGCTATCCTCCATAATTTGTTCGGAAAATTTACGAGAAAGCTTACCTGTAAAATCATAAATCTTTGTGACTTGAATGGGTTATTTTTATAGAATAAATTTCTAATGTAAGCTTAAACGTAGCGTAGCGTTAATTTTTGTACATTTTCTAGTAGTTATACAGCGATATAAAGATAAACGACGTTGGAAGTCGAAATGTTATAAGTTTTACCTTCTCTATCCGCAGTATACATAAAACATTTTAAAAGGCACGCTGTTATGTTAAATTTTGTCTCCGTTCTGCCACATATTCTTATCTCTTTTAAGTATAAAAATGTGACTTTTTATTCTAAATAATTTTTGTTACGATAGAAGTTTAATTTTTTTTAAAACTTATGGGTTAGAAATAAGAATGTTTTTATATATGAATCATATATAAAGGAATTAATATTTCTAAATTTAAAATTTAATTATACAAATAATAAAAATAGGAATATATATTTTTTCACATCGTCATTTGAGCCGACAACGTTCATTACTTGTAAAAATATGCTATTCTCTATAAAAGAAAAGGTTAAATAAAAACATTATTTCTTGCTTCAATGTATTTGAGCTTTTATAGACAAAATCTAAAATATAGTATTATAATAGATAATTTACATAAATTTACCTATATCAATTATAATTAGGACGCAAGTATATTTTAGCGTTTTATGTAATTACATTGCTTCTTACCTTTTAAGACATTTTTTTACGCCATCAAAACCAAATTTCCAGAAATGAAAGTAAGTGAAATAAAAAATCTAAAACATTATGGTTGTGTATTCGAATTGGTAACTTACTCGAATTAGGTATTTATTATATGACAACCTACTGCCGTGTATAACAGAAAGTCCCAAGAGCAATTCTAGTAGCCTTTTATACGAGTACTAGAGGGCGCGTGCGGCTTCGCCCGCTTATTAGGAGCGAATTCTAAAAAAACCACGAAACACGTGTTCAATAAAATATTTTTAACAGTCTGAATTTATTTTTTTATAAAAATCGGTGGCAATTTAAAGATTTTTCCATATAAACTTTCAACCCCTTATTTGGACCCTTAGGGGGTGAATTCTTAAAAACCATGAAATACGTATTCAATTAAATATTTTTAAGAGTCTGAATTTCAAATTTTATAAAAATCAGTGCAGATTATTTTTTTTTTCCATACAAACTTTCAGCCCCTATTTCATCCCTTTAGGGTGAAAATTTTTGAAATTCCCTTCTTAGTGGATGTCCAGAATATGATAATAAACATCTGCCCAAGTTTCATGTTTCTATCATCAGCGATTACGGCTCTGCGTGCGTCTTACCTCAGTCAGTCAGCACAAGTCCTTTTATATATATAGATTATATGCTACTTAACTGAAGAGAATAACACATTACGTACTACCACCGCCGGCACACCACTCTCATTTCATCTGAAACCTTGTAGATTAATATGATATATCTTTTAATAACTGTATTTTTACCATTAACAATAAGTTTATTGTTAGCTTCACGCTGTATGCCGCGATTAGCAGGCAGAGAAAACTTTCGGAACCTATGAATGTTATGTGTTTTTACAATTTTCTTTTATAATATATAAAGCCTATGTATAATAAAAAATATATTTACGTTGAATAAGACAAGTCAATGCCATGTGTGTTTTTATAAGCATACGCCACAGCGGGAATCCGCTAGCAACCCCTGAGCGCAGTAGGCACTCATCATACGGAAATAAGTCATTTTGTCGAAGAATTTCTTTTCTTATCTATAAACGAAGCTAACGTTCTTTAGCTGAGAATACTCTTTTATGTTTTTATCAATATATATCAAAAGAATAATGTTTTAAGTACCAAGAAATTAAAAAAATATAATAAATCACACGTAGATCTACCACAAAAAAGCTATTGAAGCGAAATGTGTGTGTTGTAAATTTTTCACATATTTTCCGTCGCGACTGGTCTCCGAGTAATTAATCTGGCTTCTCGTCTGTTTCCAGAGGCTTTAGTATTTAGCAATGGAAGTAATAAGTAGCGGCGTTCTCTGAGCCGTGATTGGTGCCTTTAATATGCAAAGGCGTGTGATAACCGTCCGCAAGCCGTGTCTTGTTCACCGCTAAAGTACTACTGCGATGCATTAGCTCATTGGAGCAATTCACGATTTTATTTTTATTCGGATTTTATTTATATTGATTTCAACTATTTAACTAGATGTAAATCGGCCAGTCATGTCGCAGGCGCAAAGTTTGACTGTAATGCAATTGGTTTTGGGTTCGATCTCAAATCGAGGTAATAAAATATTTATATAAATTTAATTTTCATTTATTCGCTCTGATGTTGAGTTCCGCCACTCAACATTCAATGCCTCCAGAATTCGGCGGAAAGTGAGGAACCGAGTGTCTTAACACTAGGTTCCCTCTGCCTACCCTGCTGTGTACGGGATACAGCGTGAATCTGGAGCTGATTTTAACTAAATACTACTTTTCTAAGATTTTCTATGAAGACAAAAAAACAACGATTATAAAGTATTAAAGTAAAGTTGTCTTTTAAAATCGGCTACATTGGTCTTGGTATACTATTTTTTAAATCCCAAAATCCGATTACCTCTTTTACAACAGAACTTGAGCTTATCCAACATGAAATAGGATTACAACTTTAATGTGGCGTAGTTTAAAATGTGAGAAAAATCTCGTATAAATGCATTCTACCCTATTAACTTATTTACTTTAAACAATTTTTACGAGTTCTTTTGCAAAAGGATTGAGTTTAAGAGACATAAATATATTTTTCTGTGACTTATTCTCAAAGAAGAAATTTAATGCTTTTGACTCTCGTTGCTATGAAGTTACATGTTCACAATACTTCTCTTCCAAGCCACATAAACTACATATATTTCTACAGTAACAATAAGATATGACACAAACTCCATTGAGTCTGCTGTCTAATTTAATACCGTTTTACCCAAAATACGAGTATGAGCTTTGTATTGAGTTTGGAAAACAACACGAGGTGTTTATATTTGCTTGCGAAAAACAAGTCCATTATCATCTGACTATATCTGAGTTCATTTCGAATTAATTCTATTTTATACAAGTGTTTTGTTTTCATATTTTATTAAATATAAACAAACATATTTGTTACATATTATAGTGTCGTTTCATAACATTCATAATTAAAGAAGTTATGAAATATTCAGTACGTAATAAGGTCTTTAAGGTTAAGAAGCTTAAAAGGTAGCGGATTATAATATATCTTAATATGCTAACATAAGGATATTTATGTAGTTTTTTATGTAGTAAATTGTGGAAACTACTATAAACACAGGCATGCCACAAAGTATATGTCTACACTTATACTTCATATTTAATGATATCAACACCAACATCACTTGTACCT
Source organism: Heliconius erato x Heliconius himera (assembly GCA_013421005.1). Classification (NCBI taxonomy): domain Eukaryota; kingdom Metazoa; phylum Arthropoda; class Insecta; order Lepidoptera; family Nymphalidae; genus Heliconius; species Heliconius erato x Heliconius himera. Next base: position 3,492 of record JAATLQ010035143.1, read on the forward strand.
ATAGACTTATATGCTTATTATTTATTGTAATTACTTATTGCTTTTCGGAATGATGTACGTAAGTTTTCAAATACCTAGAATCTCAAGAAATAATCGCTTTGAAAGTTATCCCATATCGAATAGTTTTTATATGTTGTCATAAATTATTATATATACATAATCTATATGTATAAAAGCACTTGTGCTGACTGACTGAGGTAAGACGCACGCAGAGCCCTAACCGCTGATGGTAGAAAGGTGAAATTTGGGCAAATGTTTATTTTCATATTCTGGACATCCACTAAGAAGGGAATTTGAAAAATTTTAACTCTAAAGGGATGAAATAGGGTTTGAAAGTTTGTATGGAAAAAAATTTAAATCTGTACCGATTTTTATAAAATTTGAAATTCAGACTTTTAGAATTCACTCTTAATAAGCGGGCGAAGCCGCGCGCGCCCTCTAGTTTTTATATATATATTTCTTGTTCGTCCTTACAGTACTAATGTACGTGCCTGAAAAACATATCTACAACAGAAGTTTCTTATGAGGCTTGTCACGAAAATATTTGACATCATTTAAAAAATATCAATAAAATGTCAATGTTATAGAATTATAATTTATTTTATTTCGTTCTATGCTGTGGCTTTGGCTCCGATTGTATTTTAAATTAGTTTATAACAACTAAACGTGACTTCCGCGTTACGGGAGAATATTTGTATAGATAGTAGTTTAAGCACCAAGATCAACTCAGTTTAAAACAGAACTAGCTTTTGTCTTTTATAGAAAATATATGTAAATTATATATACGTAGAGACGACAAAGAGTGAGAGTTTACTTTTAATACACAAAAAAAGGAAGATAACGTAAGATAAATGTGTATTTTTGATCTTCTAATAAACAAGTCTTAGGGCATGCCTGCCTATATATGTCAAAATATCTAAATTTTAATTGAGTGGAATAGCAAATAGCACTATTGTATTTGTTTAATTGACTCCAGTAACGAATTGGTTAACCAGTTCCATTTTATCACCTGTTATTATTGAATATCATCCTTTTAGTTAAGTTTCACAAATGGATTTGACATTTATATCGCTTTGGCGTTCATTAAGGTAATTAAATATTATCGGTAACACATATTTCATTTGTATCGAAAACGTAGCTGAGATTTAAATTAATAAGCCCGACGATGACTAGGATGTGACAACGTGAAATGGCTGGATATTGTTGACCTACTTCTATTCTTTAGCTGTTGTATTATTTGAAAGTTAGTAATGAAATTATTTTAAGAATTATTCCTATATTATTTAATACTTACCGTAATAAGGGGACTTACATTTATTCATAAACATTCATGTACTTTGATTATCCAAGAAAAAAATATACAATTATTGCAATTATTCCTAATCATATCGTAATTTCATTTCTTATGTTCGAATGTTCAAAAGGCAAAAAAATATACAAAACTCTTGGGTCGTAATTATTTGTCGTAGGTACTAATTAATTAGGTCAACTTTCGTCCTAACTCAAACTTCATAGGTCTTTTTTACGGCAAAGTAAAAGAATATTATTTAAAATAATATATATTTTTATTTTTAACTTACCATAATAAACGTTCTTTAAGATATTTTGAAATTATATTCTTACATTTATTATTCACACTTTAACTGAACGCTACGACATTTACTTTCAAAGTTTATCGTAACCGCCATTTAAAGGAGAAGACTTAAGACGTCTTGTTGTGTAACTTGATTATCCTAATAAGATTTTACAGTCGTCTGCGACGCCGGATCTTGACAATTTCTATTTACTGTTTAAATCGAAAATCATTATAACTGACGCTGTTTTGAGCCTTTGAATTGAATTAAAGAAGCGTTAGTACCAAATATGAAATGGAGTATAATTAAAATATTAGTTTTCGGATAGAGTTAGGGAAACAACGAAGGATAAGAGGGTAAGGGCCGCGTAATGGCCGGAATGAAATCAAAAGTACTTACAGGGTAAGGGTAGCGTCACGTGTGCTTTGTTGGTAAGCACTCCGCATCGGCCTACAGACGAAGTGACGTCATTTGTATTTTGTTCACGAAGCTTTCAAATATCTTATGACGCATGTATTAGAAAGTTTATCCGTTATTGTAAATATGATATGTCGCTGCCTGATACGTTTTGCCCTATTTAAATATTTAATCTAAGAAATCTTGATATACTTAAACAATACTTAATTTCATCATTGTTTAATATTATTATTTTATTTATACCTTCAAATTATTAGCAAATATATTTTTTATTCTTTCTTATGATAATCTGATAACCGGACACGTGACAAACGTCGTTTTACTCTTTCTTGTCTTCCGCCTAAATATATTATAATTGCGATATCTACAAAAGAACAATATGTAAAATAACTATTGAATGAATAATTATTTTCATAATTGTGATTCAGACTCTTGGATATGTTCAAATATTTTTTAGGTTTTCTTTCGGTACAAATCATTCTGCGTAGATACGATGTGAAGCTTTGTAAAAATTTTTACAATTTTTTCCCAGGCAGAGTTCAATAACTCAAGAGATTAAAAAAATTAAATGCTGAATAAAAAAAATTAACGTGGTAGCCTGTACATCGATACTGGCATGTGGGTCTCCGTGGCTTATATAATATAATGTACTCAAGATCTTGCAGTGTATTACTAGTTAAATATGAAGCTGGAGCATTTGAAATACTTGCTAAAGCTTGTACAAGAGCATTCTAAGATCTTAGAGTGCACGTGTACATACGAGGTTGGACTAACTATTTATTAATCTACGAAACTGAGCTCTGCCTTTACTGAAATACATTGTTCCGTACTTGTTACAACAATATTAGTTTACATCACAACACCTGATTTGTACAAACTTGTAACAATAGCAAGCTATTTTTAACATTTTTAGAGTGTTAATCCACACTTAGGAAAGAAAAATATAATAATTATTTAGAAAATGTATAAAAATTTGGACGTAGTGGGACTCGAACCCGCGCATCCCGGAAACCGATCAGGTTCAAATTAGTACAATAGCAAGCTTTTACTTTTTAACTATAATACGTAACTTAAAATTTTATTTTAATTCCTTTTAGTCTTCATTTTATTGGACCCTAAGTGGGGTGATTATAGGTATTTATGCGGCGCGACTGCTGTTATATCTTTTGTCTAATCGGTCAATTTATTTACACAATTACTCAAGCTTTCAACTAATAATAACGTCTATCAGTGATGTTCATTCGATAACCTTGGGTGTCTGCTGAATTGGCCCTTCAGAGGAGAATAGGAAAGGCAATTTAGTAGGCATTGCTTATTGCAAATTATTTTAGAAATATTAATGAAAGTTAAGCCATTATAAAATAAAAAGTTCATTAACAATTACCTACATATGGCAGTGGTGGTGGTTAAACTACTAGTATCATTCCATAGTAGCCTCTTCTATACAGCCTATTACATAATCAGTAGTACTTAAATATCCATGTAATTATATTTGCTATTCAATGTTTACGAGTCTGTGTAGGATACCTAAAAGCAGTGTAATTATTGCGGAAAATCCTGCTGCTAAAATAGTTGTAGTATGGTCAAACTGTGAGATAGTCTTCATGGCTATCATTACCGTTTCCCTGGAAAATTTTAACGCAATATTTTATTTAAAACAGTATTTTTACTAAGCATAAAAATATTAGTAAAGGATGAAATATTTTGGATCTCCTGAAAGTAATAATCGAACATATTTGCGAATAAATTTCAAAATGGTCGTTTTTTTACGCTATGCAGATTATTCTGTAATGATTGAAGTATGAAGCTCCTGTCTCAATAATAATCTACACTTACAACATTACATGTACAATCTATGTAGTTATACATATATTTCAGTAATAATTAAGAGAATGGTTACATAATACGATACTATAGTCGTTAATATTATGATAAAAGCGATTATGGCTTTAATGACGAAATATATATGCGTTACATACATAGTATATAGGACTACACAATGAACACAGACTAGAGATAACGAGACTTCTCTTTCATGATACTGTACAGAACCTGCGCTAATAACATTTATTTCAAAACTTCACGAAACATGTTATTGTTTCACAATAACAATGCTATGGAATAAACATTATTTTATAATAATCAAAAATTGTAGAAATGTAATTAATTATAAAAGTAACTACATTATTCTGTTTACAAGGTCGTTGTCAAAATAATATAAAGAGCCTTTGATAGAACTAAAGTTTTAGTAACAATAACTGAATTTCTAAATAATAGAATTGGAACCATTTTCAGTTTATTTTATTTTAAACGATTATTTTATTTAACTTTCCTATTTAAATTTCTATACCATTTATTATATTGAATATAACGAATCAGTTGAGGCCATGATGGCCCTGGTGGCACTGTAAACGAGACAGTTGTGAGTTCGATTCCCTCTCAAGGGGATGAAATATTTAATATTTTCGGTGTCATCATTTTAACACTACATATTTAATGCAGCAAATGGGATTTAATGCAGAAAAAAAATCATATTATAAGTTTATACTCATCATCATACTATAATAATATAATATATCATACTATAATAATATTATAATAATATAATGATGAATATTAGGTATATATTCTTAAGTAGTAAGAATTATATTAATACATTATGTACTTTTAAAACCTATACATATTATTTTAAGAAACTTTATAAAAGTGTATGCTTACAGCGTATTTATGTAATCCGCCTAAGTGCCGGAAAATTATTAGTTTCTAAAGTTTGATGTGACGTAACAAGATTGATTATATAATTAATTTGATATTAAATTACACAAAGTACTCGAATTACTACGACGATAGTCTTTCGAATATTGTGTATAATGAACTGCTTATTTCACAATAACAATTTAAATGATTATATCATGTTTTGCTTAGCTTTTGTTATCTGTTCCACGTGTAAAAAAACTTGTTACTTGCGAGTGGGACTCGCCCTCCAAAGTTGGCTGTAGGTAGGGTAGGGTGTAGGTGTAGTACAACTTATAAAAAATAATAAAGGAGACTGAAACGATTGCATACATTCTTGGACCCAAAATGTAAAGAGATGAAAATGGTATGATTTAACAGATTCAGGTACATCATTCTGTTTTGAAAATTCTGTCAGTTTTCACTTCGCGCCAAATTTCATAACAATAGATCTATAAGTTTTTATCACATGGGGAATTTTACACAAAATTCAGCAAATCGATGCATAAATGTTTGTATCTTTTAATTACGTTGTTTTCGAAGCTTAATTCTTTGTGTTCTGCTTCGAGGGACTGTGGAACGGAACAGAACCCTAAAATTTGAAAATATTTGTTATTTAAATGACCGTTTCAAAGTCTCAGTAACAGAGTAAGCAATTATACAATGACTTATGTTGTGAATTTTGAATATGCTAAAACAAGAGATATACGCGCGCCAGCTCGGTTTGCAAATGTGCGCTTAGCATTTTTGCTGTGCCAGGCCACGCTTTGTTGTCGATCGGCCTGCGCAAACAAAAGAAGACAATTTGCATTTTAACTAAAGGATAACTGGATATACCTGACCACTAACTCATCTTTGGCCTTTTTTGCTTATTTTATTTGCGCCCTTTGCCCTCTACAATTTCTCACAATAGTATAGTTTCACGCCGTGTCCCGTGTACATCAGGGTAGGCAGAGGGAACGTAGTGTTAAGACACTCCTCTCCCTACTTATTATTAACTGATTTATAGTTATTAAATTCGGCAATGTACACATCCAGACAATATAAAAATTATACATTTTCGTATGTTCGTAATTAAACTTTCTTAATGTTTTATTCGTTGCTAGTATACCTTTTTTATCGCTGGGAATGCATTTACGCAGACCGACCACGGACCCACACGGTAGGCAGTGCTTTACGGATGCGCGGTACTGTGAGACTCACCGGTGAAACCGGTCCTACCCACTAAAACCCAGCGGAAATCCTCTCCATCTATATGAGATGCCGCAGGATCGCTCGCGCATACTACTACGACGCTTCGGTGGAAGGCCCGCCAAATGCGGGCCGCCGTCATCTTCAGGATGCCCCGGGGTTTCCCCTAGGGCACCCGCAGCCTAGATGACTTGCAGGAGGATCACCGTGACCCTCTCACAGTAGCTCCCCTAATGGAGGGGCATTTGGAAATTCGCATAGCGCTTTCTCCTACCTCCTGGCCTACGGCGGCGACTTGGTAGTATACTTAAAAAAAAAAAAAAAATTAAATTAGCTTCACGCTATATCCCGCACACAGCAGGGTAGGCAGAAGGAACCTAGTGTTAAGACACTCCGTTCCCCACTTTCTGCCGAATTCTGAAGGCATTGCGTGTTGAGTGGCAGAACTCAACGCTGCGCTTAACCTCGACACCAGAGCGAAGAAATGGAAATATAAATTTAAGTAAATATTTCATCTCCTCGAGTGGGGATCGAACCCACAACCGGTCGGTTTTGCAGTCACACCTCGTGCCGCTGCGCCACGACCGGCCTCAACCGGGTAGTATACTTACTTGAACGCATATTTCAAACAATTCTATCTTAACATAAAAATCTTATCTGTGTTATATATATGCAGTACGCAGTGTAGGTACGTGTCCGCCTCGAGCCCTTTTTCATGTGCCCTCGCGGTCGAATATGAAAGGAGACGTGAGTAGTGTCAAATACAGATTTTCTCAAAAATTTGGGCTTATGTTCGTTAAATATAAATTATAAAATTCATTACTTATTGAATTTAGTTAAATATAATATAATATTTTTGTTACTTAAGAGAAAATAAATATAAGTCAAATTATACAGTATACTTATGTATATAGGCTTATAAAGAAATACTTATATAGGTACATATTTACTTTTTAAAATCGTTTATTTTTGCCGCGGTGCCAACAGGGCTATTTTTATTATGATTTTGGCGTTTGTTTGTGTATTAGAACCTCGACTTCGAAAATAAAATATGGTTAACAAATATAGAACCTCCTCCTACTCGAAAAAAGAAGTAGATTAAAAACATACGTAAATGTTTTATTAATTTTATTACACATATTTTCTTTTTTTGAAAAATAAATAACAAATAACTGAAATATAATAACACAATAAATCTACGGTATTATTGTAAGAAATTAACATTCCATTATTCCTGCTTGAGAATCATGAGTATTATCTCGAATAAATCACAAGCTAAAGCCTGCATTTATAGCGAGGCGTAAATTAAAAAGTTACACCAATTTTCAGTGAGTTATTGTGCACAGTTGTCTGCCGGTTTCTAGGGAATAAGCAACGGCGTCACAATGTTTCGTTCTTCAATTTGAATGGCAGCTTGTTTAATCAAATATCGAGTGCATTAACAATCACTTCAAATTTATGGACAACATGAAAGTAAATATAGATGAATATTACTATACGACGTCGAACAGTTGCAGCTGAGTGGATAGTTTGTGTTTGTGCTCCCGTGTGTGATGGCTGCTAGAGAAAGTACGCGCGGGAGATTGACCCATGGCTAATTCTCCAGATATAGGCCTGCTTGCTGCCAGCCTCCTCCGGCTCATCATTGGTGAGTCGATATATGTAGATATTTATGTCAATAATTATATCGTTTTAGTTAGTATGTATGTATGTTAGTATGTATTATTTTAATTCATTGTGATAAACCATATATGCATGTTTGATGACGATATATGGTTTGCTAAGTGAAAAATTAAAAAAAAATTGTATAAATAAATATATAAATTATCCATATGGAATAGAAGAGAAAATCTTTCGACACCTGCAAGCATTGTCCTTGATTATAAATAGACTGTATAAAACGTAGCATAAAATGCCTCAGGAAATCTAGTCATAATATTAGTATTCATAGAGAGCGTATTTCTAAATAAAATTTCAAAGCAGAATGTCCCGTTATCAAAACTTTCGCAATAAATGTTATTAGATACAATCAAGGACTAAATTGGAAATAATTCTTGGAAAATTGCCTCAAAGGAAATCGGTTAGACGACGTCAGTTTGTCGTTGGCTTGGATTATATAAATATTTTTAATAAATTTAATCTACCGTAAGACTTTTTCTAATAAATTAATAAAAATTTACTTTATTTTTTGCTTTACAGGATTTACGAATTCCAATATCCGTAATGCGTGCGATACGGACACTTCAAATATAAAGCTAGTGCCTGAACTTTATTTATGTTTAATTCGGCTACATGAACGTAACATTTCTCTGCTATTGCCGGTTGTTAGTACAAGCTGTGCACTGCCTAATATTTTTTACATCGGCACTAAAACAAGTTTGCAGGATTATAAAACTTTTAATTTAATATCAGCAATATTACTCTGCTGGAGTAATATTGTTGAATTTATAGTTCGTGATAGTGTGTAACAAGATTTCTTGTTGAGAAATAATTTAATATAAATTACATGGCTGAGTAATTATTTTTTTATAAAATCTTCTGCTGTGTAGAAAATTTTATTAACGTTATAGTAATTGAACGTTATTAAATATATAATTTCAGATATATATAAGATTTGATGAAATTATATATATTTTTGCTTTTTAGTTTCTTAGTCTGTGATGGTAGGTACGAGTAGATCAACGTAAAACAATCAACGAAAAACTTATAGATGTAACTTTATTTCCATTTTGTTATATAAAATAAAATTTTGAATGAAAGTTAACTCGCGTGTAGGTTCCGCTTCAAATAGTTGTGATATTCTTTTAATCCTGTTAATAATAACGCGGCAGAGCGCTCGTGACCGCAGTGACCAAATTTTTGATTTTTGAAATTTATGCATTAATAATGGGCTCAGTATATTATATTCATATATTTTAAATTTTCCTTTAAACATAGACTATGATGTTCAGTTTGTGGTTGAACAACATATTTAATATCGTTTATATATTTTTTTGTTTTTTTATACATTAAATAAAATTTGTTGCCGACCCCGACGTTTTGTTACGTCGGCGTCATCGCTAGGCGGATCTGAACATTCGACAAACTTTACAGAATAACGATTTGAAAACTTTGCTAATACTAACCTTGTGATGTTGAAAATTAATTTTAAATTATTAAATACATATATTAAATACATATAAAAATTATTAAATATATTAAACACATATAAAGGGGGGAATTTAATAATCACAAAGAGGTATTATTCTTTCTTCATCGTAATGAAAAGCAAGCAAAATAATTTCACTATCTAATAAAAGTACACTAAATCCTTTGATTACGCGGCTAATTCGTTTAATACATTCAAAATGATATATAAAAATGGTATACATAGAGGCATAAAAAAGTAATCCTATTCTATTTCTTTTAGGTTCTAAAGGTTTTTCAGGAAGTGTACCTAGTAAGGTTAGAATTAATGGACTTGGTGTACAAGAACTATTCAGAAAAGGTGTTTTAATAGAAATTAAACAACTTTTTAAAGAGTTTCAATAAAAAGCCATATAACATTTAAACAAGGTGAATTGAAACCGTCTCTTACAAATCCCCTCAGTAGAAAAAAACTTTCATTGTGTCATTTAAAGTTCAAATAAGAATCTACAAGCAAAATTTGTAAAAATCCACTGATATTTTTATGTGTATTAAGACGTTAGTTTAAAAGTTTTCAAAACATATTATATAACAGGCAGCATAATATAGACAGACACATTGTATAAATAAAAATATTTTAAAAAGTCATGTAATATTTACTTTTCACGTTTTTTGAGGCGTGGAGTTTACAACGGACAAAGGCTCACTCATAGCCACAGTGGTGTACCTAGAGGGCCTGCGGGTGATAATGGGCAGTTGATATGCGACATTGCCAACTTTGAATATGGTTTTTAATTTCGAGAAATCGGTGTTGTTACAAATCACCTCTGTTTCGAAACCCTTTGGTCCCCCAGTACTTAAGTATAAATATTATTTAATATATTTCAAATACTTATATTGTAATTGCTTGTATAGATGGATGAGAAACGTAAAAAATACTAATTACATATAAACAAGAAACCTATCATACATCATAGTTACCAGTGAGGGATAAATAATGAAAGAATGAGGCCAGTCGTAGCACAGGGGCACAAAGTGTGACTAAAAACGTGACTGGTTGTGGGTTCGATCTCCAATCGACGAAATTAAATATTTGTTTAAATTTATATTTTTATTTCTTCGCTTTGGTGTAAAGGCAAAGCGCGGCGTTAAGTTTCGGTACTCAACACGCAATGTTTCCAGAATTCGGCGCAAAGTGGGGAACGGAGTGTCTTTACACTAAGTTCCCTCTACCTATACTGCTGCGTGCGTGATACAGCGTGAAGCTGATTTAATTTTTAAAATTTTTAATAATAAAAACAAAGTTCATGAACAACCGTAAAAATGATTTACATATATCTTATTACATTACATTCTGATGGTTCTAAGTTAAAAGATTTGTTATCTCATATGCCGCAATAATTCATTACTTGACGTTTGCTGAGCAGAAGTTTACAATAATTTGTACATTGTTGATTAAATTTTTTTTTTAGTATACAATTAGTTGGTTGATTTTAGGTATAATATTTGTTTAACACTTAGTTAAAACGGTGGTTTTGTTTTATATAAATTATAAGTTTTATATAATCAATTTAGTATAGCAGTCATGTTTTTAGCAAAATTTGGACTTGAAAAGTCCAAATTTACATATTTTACATACATTTAAGGTTGACAATAAAATATGTATAATTTTTAAAGTTCCGTATCTTTTAAGGAATAAAAGAACCTTTATAAGATCACTTTGTTATCTGTCCGTCTGTCTGTCTGTTTGTCTGTCTGTCTGTTCAAGAACGCTTGCAGATATCGAGTTAAAGTTCAAACCATGTACTCAGATCTATGATAACTTGATATGGCCGTTTATATCGTAAAAAACGCGCGTTGCGACACTATAATGCGTATCAAAATGTATAGGCTACTTCCGGTTAACCTAGAATTATGAAATTTAGTAGCTACCACCTGAAAGCACAGCTGAAAACTATACATTTGCGGTTAAGTCATAAAAAATAATAATCTAATAATTTGGTATTAAAGCCGCTATAGTCCAAGTGAGTTTATTCTCTTATATTTTTACCTATCTTAAGTTAAAATAATAAAACTTTTAATAGGCTACGTATTTTTTGACCAGAAATATCAACTTATTTTTTTATTATAATTTTTCTCTAAAAAGTAATTTGAGTGTGTGATGTCCTCAACCACTATAAAGTATTGCAAAAAATATTATTTCCAGAGACAAAGAATAAAATACAAAGAAGTGTGAATTAAAATACGAATATTGAATTTTCTTTGTGCTTTCTCAAATGAATAAAACTTTCTACGTCAGTAGTTCTAAGCCAATTGTTATAAGATAAAAAAGCTAGAAAAGATATTTTTAAAAGTAGATTATAGTATTTAAAATTACAAATTGACTTTCAATTCCCATAAACAATTTCTATAATCGCTTCATATATAAATTATTATTTGACTATGAATTGTTCATGAATCATATATTAATTTATTATAAATTTAATATACCATACTGTAATATTATATGAAAATTTAATACAAACCTCAACTTATTTTAGTTATTAATTAAAAATGTTGTATACATACTAAAAAAGTAATAAAAACATCACTCACGCTCTACAGATTTTACAACGAAAGTACATTTCATTGTGAAATATTATAAATATACGCTCTTGTATTTTACCAAAAATGTGGTTTGTCCAAAACTAATATGGAAATTATTTGCACCAGCTGTGTTACAGTGAATAGAGGTTATTGCGCGGAAACCTGGAAACCGCTCCATGCTCCAGATAATTGGTACCGTAAATTTACTTCATAAGGTAACGTCAACTGCCAAACTCAGCACGCGGAACTTTAAAGTTAATTAGCAACTTAGATAGATAATTAATATATCTTTGCCGTTCGCTGCCTGCGACAATCTTAGTTTTGAAGAATATCGGATTATGTTATGTTATTAAATATTTATCAATACTTCAGAACATAGTCGTGGCTCATCGGGACAGTGCCTGACTGTTGTCACGTGATGGTAGTTGATTCGATTTCCAGGAGAAGATTTAACATTTAAAATTGTTGATAGTTCCGACGCGCGCTAATGCGATAGTGATACAATTACCCATTTTTCACTTTCTACGAATATCTAAACACGTAATTTAGTTAAGTAATCTCAAAATCGAATACTTAAAATATAATTTTCAATTCTCCCAGACTAGTCGTGTATGCTTGTTACTTACTGATGTCACAATTGCGCCCGTTAGACGCTACTTATTAATAATATAAACATTCCACCAAAGCGACATTTGGCACGTCTCTCTTTCGGCGTTAAGTAATTTTATATTGATTTTGTTATAAAAATAATAACCCCATGAAAATATCCAACCATTTGATTGATTTAAAATTCATATTTCTTGTAATTTGTAATATAATTTCATAAATTAAAATCCACTATGCAATTATGTTCGTTTAAACAGTTAAGCAAGTGAAAAGGAAAACCTTAGTATGTGTATACATTTTGCTACTGTGTAGTAAGTACCGCTTGTCAAACAGAAATAAAAAGAAGTTTTGGTTAGCACATGCAAACAGCAATTCTACCAGTACCGGCGTCTCGTGGCAGGTCAAGAGGCTATGACGCGCCCTCGACCCACACCACCTGAGACCGACTTTAAACTTTTTGAAATCCTACAGTAGCTTTCATTAAGGCACGATAAGACTTCAGACTTCATTTGCAAATAACCGTACTGTTAAAATTGCAAAAAAAGTTTCTAAAAAAAATAAGTACACCATTTTCAACATAGAAATATTTAAACCTTTTATTAACTACAATTAAACGCTTCGAGGGTTAAGTGCTTAATTTATTTTTTTAGTTTACTTCACATGTTAGATTCTTATTAATTATTCATCGTTTGAACGAGATATTATAGTAAATATTGGTATGCTTCTTCAAATATTTCTAGTTACAAAATAAAGTAAACAAATACTCTGAAGGCAAATGCTAATATAATCTTGTATGCATTACTTCCTTGGACTTTTCCTCTAGTGACTACTATAAATTTATCTCTGAGATTTATTATCGTAAAAGTTAAACGTCTATATGATTTTCAAATTTATCGTTCGAAAGTTTGCTCTTATATGCGCTTTATTTTCTGCGTCATTTATTATAAAACCGGTTTAAAGCAGCCAAGGCTTGTTGTGAAAGCTCTCTTATTAAATTTGATTAATTTGAAAAGATTGTTTGCTTATTATATTAACATTATTTAATTAATATATAGAAATAGATAAAATAAAAACATTTATATAACATACATGTAACTGAATGAATTTCGGCGTTTTACATTAAAATATATTTGTATTTTGATGTGAAATTCAAGTCACGAATAATTCAATTGACAATTTATTGTGAATTCGCGATGTGGATTTTATATGACGGCCAGTCCAGTTGAACTTATTATTTTAAGCTTTATCATTTGCTTGCACAGTGTATATATACATACCAACGTCAAATAGAGTAGTTGAACGCTAAGTCAATAATATAACGCAACAAAGTTTTAGTAGAACTCGTCTAATAAGTCAAACAAGGTGTCGTCGTGCAATATATTATTTGATAGAGATTTGCATACCCTACCTAGATTCATATAACTTTACTATCGTTAGTTAACTTTTATACTTTTAAACACAGGTCGAAATATTACTTTCTTTCAAATAAAACAACATTCTCTTTCATCATATCAACAATATCAAGTATAAGCTTTAGTTTTAGTGGAAAATACGTTTTGATTAAAAATCGACAAAAGCTTTGTCCGATATACATAGCCGAACACTAAAACTTCTTAATGAAATAGAATATTAATTTTTACTAAAACTTTTATAATCCTAAAAAGTTTGCGGAGATTGCCACTTTATTAATCAAATAATTTTTGTGAAATATCTCTTTAATATGTATCTTTTTAAATATTTTTAATAAACATGTTATGCTCTAATTAATAATGCTATAAACTGGGACATTACTGACTAGGCGTACATGTCATTCTACAACACACTAACACTTATAATAACCGTTAGTTGATCTAACGATAACTTGTGTTTGTTTATAGCATATTTCATATTAATTACCAATTTGGAGCAACGGCCATGACCGCAAAATGGCGGCTGCGGGGAACACGGCCTGTCCACCTGTCCTCGCCAGCGCCATCCCCGCTAACCGATTACAGCGCTGCTGCTCTTGAAGTAAAGTCTTTCCCTTATAGAAGTTAAATATAATTATGAAAAAAAAAAACTAATTTGAACCTTAAAGTACCTAATAGTAAATTTTGTTTCTAAACAACTTATACTTTTAAACAGATATTAACTAATGTATACTCTGACGCACTAAAGTCAAAACGCAAAGAATTATTATTGAGATAATATAATGCTACATAGGTATAAAAAAAAATGTATAAAAAAATTACGTTGACTTATGTAATAAAACGTTGAGAATAAAGCAACTAAATTGTCCACAATATATTTCTATGATTCCCAAAACCAAAAGAGACACTTCATTTTAAGTAATCATGTTAATTAGAGTGATAAGTAAAACGTACTTTTGTAACTCAAGCGTTTTTCCTTACGGCTTAGATTGTAATTAACGTTAACAAATTAATAAATTATATTACAGAAGGTTATATATATATTTGTACGTTGTTTTATGTTGTTGTTAGGATATGAAACCATTCAGTGAAATTAAATTTAAACAATATTAAGTTATCTTTATAAAGGCCAGTCGTGGCGGAGGGGCACAAAGTGTGACTGTAAAACCGACTGGTTGTGGGTTCGATCCCCACTCGAGGAGACGAAATAGTTATTAAAATGTATATTTCCATTTCTTCGCTCTGGTGTCGAGGCAAAGCGCGGCGCTGAGTTCTGCCACTCAACACGCAATGCCTCCAGAATTCGGCAGAAAGTGGGGAACGGAGTGTCTTAACACTAGGCTCCCTCTGCCTACCCTGCTGTGTGCGGGATACAACGTGAAGCTTGTTTTTTTTTATTTTATCTTTATAAAAATATCACCGAAAGGATATATGTAATGCAGTTTTCATTAATTGACAGAGGGATTCAATATAAATATTTATATGGTTATTTCATTAAAGTAAAACGAGAACACCCAGACTTGTAAGATGTAAGAATATATTGTTTATAATTAAAATGTGTACAACGTTTTAACAGTCTACTACTATATTTTATAAAAGCCAATTAAAATACCATGTAAAGCTTTAACCACGATGATAACTGAACGTAAAGTCAAAGCGCTCAGATGCGTTAATCAAAACCGCGAACTCAATTTCCACTCGAATCTAGTGTTAATAAAAATAAAAAAATATTTATACGGTAACTAATGTCGGTAAGCCGACATCATCAATAAATATAAAACAATATACAAACAAAACATACTTGCTTAACTTACTTTTTGTATTATATGACAAATGAAATAAATTATTTATTTTATTCGTGTGGTTCAACTGTTATTTTAAAACGATTTATTATTTTAATTATTTTTACATTATACCGACACGAACGACAGTACGACGCAGCTATTCATGTATAAAAAAATATTTATTTTATATTTCATTTACTTTTAACATAATTTATGTATTTCTTGTATCTAAGGCAAATGTGTTGTTACGAATTATAATAAAATAACGACATCTACATTGATAAAATATCTTCTTTCAGTAGTAGGTGCTGCCATGGCTTTTACAATTAAACCTTTGTGTGACGTTTCTCTTATGTTCCGTTAGGTGGCGCTATTATAGATCTTTCGTAGCAGCGCCCGCTACGGCATCGTAGAGAAGCTCTACAACTACGTAGAATTTGTAGAGTTTCTACAACAGCTTGATATTACCCTGATCTCCACCAGATGTCGCTTATACAATTTCAGTACTATAATAATGGCTGACGTTTAAATGACAATATAAAATGGATTATGTTTTTATCATTTTTGGTATAGATTTATTTAGTTAACTATATTTAAATAATATCTCTATTAAATCTTTTTACAAAAAATAAAGTTGTACAGAACTTTTGTATTACAAACAACAATGTATAGTATTAGGAAATTGTATAAGTTTGCGAACATTACATAGGAACATATTGCAGATTACAATGGTAACACATGCGTTACTTAAGATTGGAGTGTTAACTTTCTCAAGTAACAAAGCTTATTAGAACTTTGCCCGCAAATTAATCAGTCTTATTATTTGTTTCAGGTAAGCAAATCCTTGTACCTTCATTTCCTCGAATATATTGGAACAAAAGTTATAAACATAGCTGTGTAAAGGTAAGTTAAGATTGACTCAGAAACGTGTAGTTTTTAAATTATATTATACAAAGGATTGTAATTAATTAAGATCTACATTTCATATTTTCTATTATATTTTATAATAACTTTTTTTATCGAAATAAATTCTCTTTTCGCTATGTATACATTAAGATATTCATTATAAAGTAATTTGTATGATGTGTACAATGTAAATATATAATATAATAGAAAATTAAAACTCTATAAAACTAGAAATCCGCGTAAAATTACCTGGATTTTGATAACACAAACTACAAATTCACATCTAATATGGAGTTCTTATTTATCCGACTGCAAATGAAGGTTTATTTATCTGATTTATAAAGATATTATATCAGTTACGTATTTTGATAATTAAAAAATCACTTACAAAAGTTTCGAAAATTATGACCGTAACTTCGGCGCGTATAAACACTGAGGCGCCGGAATAGTTTTACAAATAACGACAATAGATTGTCTTTATAGTAGTTTTGGAATAAAATACAGTTTTTATGTGACACAGAGAAGAAATAAGAAATTCTAAAACAAAAATAACTTTTTGTTAACTTACATTGAAATTTATTATTTTCGTTTACCCGCGGCTTCGTCCACGTTGATGTCGTTAAATGATAGTTGAATTAATTATTTCCCCCTGCACAACGACTGGCCTCAATTACATTCTTTATTTTACCTTTTTAATTATAAGTCTTTTTTGCCATATGTATGCCAACACCAACAATATTTGATGTTTTTTTTTTCAATATTATAATGAGGCCAGTCGTGGCGTAGAGCCACAAGTGTGCTACTATAAACGCAACAGGTTGTGGGTTCGATTCTTACTCGAGGAAATAATATTTTTAACATTTTCATTTCCCTGCTCTGGTAACCAGGCAAAGTACGGCGTCGATTTCTGCTACTCAACATGCAATGCCTCCAGAATTTAGCGGAAAGTGGAGAACAGAAGCGTCTTAATGGGATGTCTCAACACTAGGTTCCGTCTGCCTAACATGCTATGTGCAGGATAAAGGTGAATCTAAAAACAACTATATCTTATAGAATTTTACTATTCCACGATATGTTTGATCTTCAGGCAATATATTTATATGAAACTATCGAAGTAATAGTGTTATTATACGTAGCCTCTACCTTTATCTATTCAACAATTTAACGTACTACGTAACGTAAACGACCGCCGTCGCTCATACACCCAACGATTGTTGCGGCCGGACGCTGTTGCCATTTCCGTGTTCAATGCCCACCATACATCCAAATGCTGGGTATGAATTGCGTTTGAGAAATATTAGTTCACATTCGAATAAGAGTCTTTTTGTACTAAAGTAATGCACTAGAAAGAGGGAATGACGTAATAAACAATTTATTTCGTATATGCTGAAATTGCAAAATAAAATGTACATTTTAATTTCTGATTTTGTAAACTTAATGTATTTAAATGTTAATCTAATTTTGAAACAGACAAACTGTTTTCAAATTTTTGATGCCTTCCTATGCCGCATGCATGTATGTTACATAGTATTATTTTTATTTAATTAACAAAAATATATTTTTTATGTAAGTACATAAACAAGCTGATAGCGAAAACAATTCAATTAATTATACTCGGTTCGTTACAATTTTGTTTTAACGTTACCAATTTTGATAGACCAGTAAAACAAAATTGCTTATTTTAGTCAAATTATATTCATGAAATGTCGTGCGCTATTCATATTATGCGTTTGAATGTTTTGCGTCAGTCCCGTTGTTGAATTTTTACACGATTCTTATTTCCTACTAGAGTTTCATAAATTTTGACATGCTATTTATATTAAAATGTTCATGTCTATACTTATTTAACAATTATTTTTCATATAATAAACATCTAATAAAATTATATATACATTTGTATTCGCTTTTTTATACATACGAAGCAGAGCAAGTGGGTTACAAGGTGTTCCACCAGTTCCTTTTGAGCCTCAAACATGACAAAAAAATATAAAATAAATAAATAAATATGATATAAATTGGCTGAATATGATATATTTAAAGTTATTTATTTACTTATAAGAATATAGTGGCTAGAAAAAAAATATTACTTCAAATATGATCCATCAAATACTGAAAACCGTCGCATCATCATGTTGATGCCATTCGTGGCATCTAGTTTTAGAAGCATACTCATGCACACTAGATCTATCGTCAATCTTCCAGCTATCTCGATAGTATGCACTCAAGTATATGTTACGGATAAAGAACAAAGATTTGTAAATTTTTTTTTTAATTTAGCTATGTTTAGTTCATTTTCCATGAACATTTTAAATTTTAGTTTTATTATTTGTTATCTTCGTGACATTAGTTTATTACAATAGAACTTTCATCTGTAACGTAGATTATTTTTTTAAATATCAAAAACTTATACTTACTTACGTCTATTATTAACTTATTTCATACATTTATCACCATAACTATACTATTCAAAATTATTTATGTAATACTTTTTTACCTAAATATATCTTATTCATATTTATTCTTATTCATTAAGTTCAGAACTTAAACTACTGGCAGATTACTTTGAGCTAACTAGGTGTCGCAATCATGCCAAAGCTACTGCAACTTCTTGACTAAAACTTTTTATTAAAGGTATAAAAGTAAATCGGTACGTGGGTGGAGTCTGCAATCGACCTCTATGCATTGCGATTGATGGGAGACTCCCTTACCTCCACGTTTTATTTCTCTGAAACTTCACTTTATTAGATAAATATGTACCCCTAATATCGGCAAAATTTTATTACTTTATATATACTAAAAGAAGAATGTTTTTATTTGTAAGTTTATTGTGGTATGTGAATCTACATACATATAAATGTGTGCATGTTATCCTAGTATTGTATAATTTTTGAATTATAATAGATTTATGTTCATTTGAAACTTCCATTAATTGCAATGTGTTTATCCTAAAAATCATCAATATATAATCAATTTAATACAACAAATAAAATCACCAGTGCTTGTTGATATAAATTTCAATGTTACTGCGAAAATATTGAAGGTCAATATTTTTATGAGCAACTCTATTAAATAATTACTCTACTCTTATAAAAGTTAGCTGCTTCATATAAATTATTGATATAAAGTTAAAAATACACATATTTACACATTTAAGTTATTTTGTTACGAGAAAAGTGAATTTGATCGTTAATTTTTCTCTTTGTTTCCATTTTCTTACTAAAATGAAATAAGATTGATTAAGACAAAGAATTCATTTCGTCTTTTGATAAAAAGGTACTTTCAAATGTCTGTCCTGAAAAGCACTTTAACTTTAATCTTTGATGTCATTGCTCTTATTATTTATTATGTTTATTCTTTTATTACAAATAACGTGCTATATGTAATATGCGGTTAAAGTAAATACTGTTTATGACATGCGTGGGAGATTTATTAAACTTTTTATATGCGTGCAATTGTAGCTGTATGTAATGTTAAACCGTGTTAACTCTGTTTGAGTTGGAAAAGGGCAAAATATCAAAATATCATAGCACCTTAATGATTAACAAATGTAAAAATATACCTAAATGTTGATGATGCACAATTTAAGTAGTAATTTATTTTGTTGAGTTTCAAGTGATTGTGAAAACTGTTTTTACTATCGAGTATCAATAAAATGACATGTAAGTAATACTATAAACGAAATTAATAATATTGAGATACTTATGTTTGTACGTACCCTAATATTTTTGGGTGAAATATATCACTACTTAGTTAATAAAATATACATATATTTTAATAAATTTCAATGGAATTTTGAATTCTAAATTTTGTCAAAATTTGCGCCTTGTTATGTCGGCTAAGCAATATGCCCATATAGAAAATTGAAAAGGAAAAGACATTGTTAACATGATAATGCTTTCATTAATAATTTTACAAATATTTATATATAATTCCCATTTACCTGGTTTCGAAAGCGTGGTCAAATGAAGATAATTAATTTAACTTTAATTACTAAGTTCTATATGAAACATGTTAAATACAGATGTTCTGGCAGCAT
Source organism: Heliconius erato x Heliconius himera (assembly GCA_013421005.1). Classification (NCBI taxonomy): domain Eukaryota; kingdom Metazoa; phylum Arthropoda; class Insecta; order Lepidoptera; family Nymphalidae; genus Heliconius; species Heliconius erato x Heliconius himera. Next base: position 23,860 of record JAATLQ010035143.1, read on the forward strand.
ATTGGGTTACATCAAAGGTACGTAAAGTAATACAGTCTTTCTCCATAAGTGAACTATCCAACAGAAAAATATTTTTTCAATTTAAACCAGTAGTTTCTTATATTAGCGCGTTCAACCAAACTTATTTTATAATATAAAAAAATATATTTTTACAATGTCTCAAGATCTATTTTTCAATTATAAAATATGCAATTTACGTTTATTATTTTCATTCTAAAAGAAGAAATTAATAATAAAATATTTGATCTAATACTATAATATATATTTATTCGCTATATAAAGGGTACCGATATTATAGCGCTTCCATTTACAGAAATTTATGGTCGTATACGGAGGTAGAAACTCAAAAGCTTATTCATAAATTATACCCTGATCCGGACTTGATTGCATATAGACTACTTTCTGTGGGGGGGTTCGATTTTACGAGGAGAGTCTCAATTTCCTCCCAGGGGCGAGCAATTTCCTCGCGTTTTTCGCTTTACTTGCTCTGGCTAGGCTTCTGTGCGCAGAATGCGTCTAACTCGAAGCTAATTTTTTAGAACATAATCTTCAGCAATCGTAGAATCTTTTGTATTTTAAAGTAAAAGAAAGGTACGTAGTGATTTAGTAGTTTTTCAATCACTTTAGCATTATTTATTGTTTGCTTGATCACGACGGTTGTACATTTTAAACTTACTTAATTATATTTTCAATACAAATATATTCACAGCTTGGCATCTTTATTGGCTTATTTGTAATAAGTGGAAATGTTCGTTGGTTCATATAGGTTTCCTCTACCAACTATGCAAACAAAATATGAGAGGTTATATTTAATTTTTAAATTTTACTTTTTTTATACAATTAATTACTTAAATTACCATTTAAATAACGTTGAACTAAAGAAATTACCATAATAATTACTTTATTTCTTATGTCAGTATTGTAAGTACTATTTTTACTTTTTATATTATGTTTCAAATGTTATAAAAAGTTTAATTATGCAGAATAAGTTAATATTTCAGTATTACTGTAATCTGAAGTAGATGTTACATTTGTTGTCTTTATGAAACTTGATATCAAAGCAAGTACATCTAAACTGGTCAGCATTCAGCTTTTAACGGAGTACATCCATTAGGTGGTTTCTCAAAGGCGTTACGATCTGGCAAACGTATACTGTCCTATTAAGATTTTGTAAGTGATTCTACATAAGCTTTTACAAGAGCTTAAATAGCTGCAGTGCATACATTATGGAGAAGCAAACATTCTTAAAAATCTAATGTACTATGAAAATCTTATAAAGAAACTTTTCTGATTTTACAATTGAATTTTAATACGACAAAATCTCTACGGCATTCCACGCTTCATGCAAAAATCCAGAATAATTCAGTCTGTGTTACACTGTATACGGCTTTTTTCGAATAATTACTGGAATGCATTGTGCGGGACGACCGCGGCATGTTAACCGCTCACCGTCGTAATTTGTGCTAAAGTAGAGCCACGTGAAAGGGGAGAAAATACAGCGCTTATCCGAAAGTGGTGACATAAATATGAAGATTTCTAAATTCATTTGTTTCGTACCTTTGTAATGTTCTGAAATTGTACTTAATAAAAGAAATATACTTATTTAGAAAACGTAGAAAAATTTTAACGTAGCGAGACTCTAACCTGCGCCTCCTGGAAACCAACCAGGTGGCGCGGGTTCGAGTTCCCCTGCATGAACATTTTTATACGTTTTCTAAATAAGTATATTTCTTTTCTAAGTGTAGAATAATACTTTCAAAATGTCAAAAATAATAAATTAAAACTAAACTAAACTAGCTTTCTAAACTAAACTAACTTTATCTAACGCCTGGCGGGGTGGACAGAAAGAATGGAGCGCCAAACGCTACGGTAAAATAATAAATTGTTTTATTATACGTACTATTCAATAAAAATATGCAAATTTTAGTAAATGTAATTAATGTATAACATACTTATCTGCTTTAATTAATATAAATTAAGCTGTTTTTAATATACTGTTTAATATTTTTCGCTGAAAGAATTCTTTTCAATATTTTGTTAATACCATTAAATATACTGTTAATACAAAAATATTAATAAATTTCAGGGATTTTTCAATACATAATCAATATCTACGTTGACACATTAAGTCCATCAACATTTTACGTCTTTTGATATTATAATAATATTAAAGCTAGTTTATTTCCAAGAACGTTTTAAGTTCTTTCCCCTTTATAAACGCTTGTTAATGAAATATTTATAAAAGTCCACTGCCACTCCAGTCCAAAGAGTCCAATGCCACGACGGCAAAGCGTCATTTGTAGGTTCGATTCTTACTTAGGAGAATAATAACAAGACAATATACAACTTTGAGTTCCGCCACTCAACATGCAAAGTCTAGACCATTGAGAGGAAAGGGGAGAACAGACTGTCTTAACAATAAATTTTCTCTGCGTACTTTGCTATGCGAGTAAAGAATCAACATGTATTTTTTTAAATTTTATATTTAAATATCGAATATAGAGTAAACGCCTCTTTATACAAATGTACGTATATTTATGTATGTTAGTATTGTATGTCCCTTGAAAATATATTAAAATCAATTGATAGATAGATGTTAGGTTAAAAAAAATGGTTCATTATTATTTCTACAATTAATAGATCTGTCTCAGCTTTAATTCGATTATATTATATTAACAGAATAGTTTTATTAAAACGAATAAAATGTGTAAGTATATGTACGTAACAAAACGTAAATGAAATATAGTTTTTTGCCCGTAATTCACGCGCTTCCGGAAAAATAGATATACGGAACTGAGCAATGATCTTCCCCTCCGTTGCAACAATGAGAGTTGCGCAAACAAATGCTTTCCTGTTTGTTCGTAAGATTTGTCGCCATATTGTCTATTTAGTATTATATATATATGTCACCGGACAAACCCGATTTTAGGACAAACTAGTTTGGCCTAGGATGAACTAGTTTTTCCTGACCACACTAGGATAAACTAGTTTGGCCTTATTGATTACAGGCTGAACTGGTTTGGCCTAATAGCGTTAGGATAAACTAGTTCAGCCTGGTAGAACTGTTAGGTTAGGTTAGGTTAGGTTTTTTTTTTTTTAAATGTAAAGCTCTGTGCTTTACGTCTGCGTCCCTCT
>JAATLQ010035144.1:0-26995 GCA_013421005.1 Heliconius erato x Heliconius himera
ATACCAGAGGGCAAGATACTATCAGCTCATTCTGCAGGAATCCAGGGCAGTACGCGAGGCAATTAAGAAATCGTTGGCGGTAGTTTGATATAGTAATTATGTCAACTGACAGACGAATGCCACCTCAGTCTACCCGTGACCACGGACTACTGCAAAGTGTTCGAAACGTCGGGTTTCCAAAAATGTATAAAAGTACAAAATATACGCGATTAATCCGGTTAAAATAGTTTCATTTAAAAAGTCTTTAGATTGTATTATAAAGGCTTGGTACTAACGAGGTTTGTAAAATTGGAAACGTGGTAAGCGTCACTGCGGGGCGCTGTGCAAGTGTTTTAAGTTTCACGCACTAGGTTCCCTCTTCCCACCCTGCAGTGGTCGGGATACAGCGTGAAGCTGATTTAATTTTGATTTTAAACTACAGTAACCATTTTGGTTCACCGCTCTCTAACAACACAGTCTTTAGATTGTATTATAAAGGCTTGGTACTAACGAGGTTTGTAAAATTGGAAACGCGGCAAGCGTCACTGCGGGACGCTTTATATGAGCAAATTGAGCATTATTGGGGAAAATGTTGGGAAAACTAATAGTTAAGATAATAGAAAGAGTGGCGTCCTCCTGAGATAATCGATGGTGATCAGTTGAAAATTATGGTAGAACGGTATTTTATTATTGGTTTTTATTATGTGGTTATTTTATGATTTAATGTTATTTTTGGATACTTTCATCTATTACTTATTATTGGATGATAAACAGCTTTCATATAAAAATATTTCCATTTTGAAAACAATTATTGAAACATGTCGTCTGACTGTAAATGTGATGATTGTGGGCACCCACAAACTACAACGAGGCTAGGCTAGGCTACAACAAGGAAAAAAATCGGCTTCACGCTGTATCCCGCACACAGCAGGGTAGACAGAGGGAACCTAGTGTTAAGACACTCTGTTCCCCATTTTTCGCCGAATTCTGGAGGCATTGCGTGAGTGGCGGAACTTAACGCCGCGCTTTGCAACTAGGAGAAAAAAATAGTAATTTTCATTTTCCGGCATTGGTAATATAACGAATACGGCGTTAAGCTCCACCACTTACAACAAGATGTCTGGAAAATTTGGTAGAATATCCCAATATTAGAACCTTTCTACCAGCCCCACTGTATGTATAGAATGTGAAGTAATTAACTGTACGATAGTCTACAGAGAGTTATAATAAAATAAGCTCTAATACATTGATGAACTTAAGGGCCTTTGTTAAACTTTGAAATTTGCGAAATAGTAGAAACTATGTTTGCTACCATTGCAGCGTTAAGTTCTGCCACTCAACATACACTGTCTCCAGGATTTGGCTATAAGAAATAATAGAAATAATAAATAATAGAAGTAGAGAACGGAAGTGTCTTAACACTAAGTTATATGGAAGATACAGCCTTAACCTAAAAAATCATGGCTTATGAGGCTATATGAATATTAGCTATAAAAAAATGACTCCTTTAACGATCACACGTACTATGTTAATATGTATATAGATAAATAAAAATAATAAGCATTCTAAAATAAAAACAAGAAGTTAAATATTAACAAGACAGTAATACAGTACAGTAGTAAAGAAAGTACGTAATTATTAAAAGTATACCTGTTGTTAAATTTGTATCCACAACTATAATACGATAATAATATACGTATTTAGACGTGGCTAAACTCAACACAACACTTTACCTCGTTACCAGAGCTGGAAAATGAAAATATTAAATATTTAATTTTCTCGACTGGGAATCGAACCCACCGCCCGTCGTGTTTACAATGGCACGCTTGTCCCTTGGGGCCACGACTCTTTAGCATAAATTTTGCAGGTACAAATATTTCTATTCGAGGGACACCAACCCCTTCTCAGCAATCCTCTGCGGTATATATCTCGACCCTATGTGACTTTTTCCATTTATGACTCAAATTATTTGTGATTAGGGTTAAGTGGTGTGTGAAAATGTAGATAATATTTTTTTTAATTATAAAATATACATATATTTAAAACCATTAAACGTATTCTTAGTGAGTTCGATCCCCATTACAGGAAAGTAATTATTTTCGCTTCTTTAGTAGATAAAGTGAGACATTAAGTTCAATAAAGACGTCTTCAAAATTAGGCATAAGTGGGAAACGGAGTGTCTTGACACTAAATGCCTTCTGTCTAATAAAATAAAAGCAAAACATATTTTTAACACGTCATCCTGCCTACAATAATGTAGGTATATACGACTAAGCATTCTAATAAAGCGTCAAACCTTTTGGAAACTATTTTTAGTTTACTTTCAGGAATGTTGTGTTAGTGTCGTCTAAACGTAGTTGAAGTCACAAAAATGTTGCATTAACTCGTAGAACTAACGTGAAAAATGTTTGTACGGTACCTACTGCACAAATTGCAAACTATCCCGTGGGGACTTTACCCGTATAATCCAAAAAAATACAAAACTGTACTGTACTACACTATCTTGACGCTTTATCCCTAGCGCTGCTCCGTTCTTTCTGCCTACCCGTCAGAGAGAACGGAGCGCCAAACGCTACGGTCTCTACATACCTCTATCGTCTCGTCCACTATCATTAACATCTTCATATATGCCCTCAGGGGGTCCTCATGCTTTTTACGTGACCTTCCTCCAGTATCTTTGATACTGTGTTTTTGTAGGTCAATCGAGGGGAGACCCCATCTCTCTTACAGCTCTCTTTTCCATCATAAATCTTTTTTGCCATTCTTTCATCACTCATTCGTTCGACGTGCCCAAACCAGCTGCACCTGCAACCAGCACGTTTTTCTTCATTCTCACCGTGACATCCTCGCTAGTACCTGCCATTCTGTGTACCTCTTCATTGCGGATTCGATCAGCTAAGCTGACTCCGCATATCCTACGAAGAGATCGCATTTCCACAGCATTCATCTTTCTTTCAATATTCTTCTGTAATACCCACGTTTCGCTGCCGTATAACAGCGTCGGTACCAAAACTGCATTGTGTACGGTCAAACGCGCCGCTGTGCTGACGTTTCGCCGTCTCATCAATGCAGCTATGGCTCCGTTAACCCTGTTACCGGCAGCAATACGCCTTTCCACATCCATCTCGTATCTTCCATATCTACTGAACATACTTCCCAAGTATACTACACACTTCATTCTCTTGTTCTAATATCTTCAATATCTTACAGTTTTACACTAATCTTGCATTCCGTCCTTTCTTCATCTCGTTCAAAAACCAGAAACTTTGTCTTATTCGTATTATACAAAATTATACATATGGAAAATATATAACTACATTAAAATTTATTCATGTAAATATCTTATCAATTTTGAACGGCATAGAATTATTGAAAGCGTGGCGTTGACTTCCGCCACTCAATACGCTGAGCGAAAACTTGGGAAAGGAGTGTCTTGATAATAGGTAAAACTGGAAAAATACTTTATTCTTTAAAGCATTTTTCTTTATATCTTTCTTATTTGGTTTTAGCTAGCGTTTGACACTAGCTAAAACCAACTTTAAAGTAAATACAGTTACCGGAATGACTTAACACTAGGTTCCCTATGCCTAGTGTTATGACTATGTGGGGCATAGTAAGTAAAAAGTAAAAACTGAAGTAAATACATGGTTGCAATGAATAAAATATATATTTTACGTATTTAAATAATCACACTTAGCACTATGCATCTGACAAGACTAATTGATGCAATGCACACTGTAGTACGGTGCTCGCGTGCTTTAATTTAAATAAACATGTTTAAATAGACCGTCTGGCACAATATTGTTGTAGCTGGCAGATGTGAATTCGAACAGATTACGTTGGATTTGGGTACAGCTATAATATTATATTATTGACAAAGCATCGAATCGAATCTGTACCTACTTAGATACAGATTCGATTTATGCAAGATATTTTTTGTTTGTTACTTTTTTTTAATTGACATAATAGGAAGACTGTCGTGGCGCAGTGGCACAACAACACAGTAAGAGGAGATTTTTTTTCATTTTCCCACTCTGGTAGATGAAATGTGGCGTTGAATTCCGCAACTCAATTCGCACTCTCACGAAAATTCAACTGAAAGTGAGGAATGACATACTGCTCGATTGGGGTGGTCGTTCGCACGCGCATTTTTTACCACACGTTTGCCACCTGGGTGTATTGATACCCATAAGAGTCATAGTGCCTTACTGATTAACAACTTAAGTGTTTACCTTTTTTATGATTTTTAGTGGAAAACTACGGACGCATGGAAAATGGACATTTAGTAAGCATAATGGAGACTATTTTTGGGATTACAAGTCTAAGAAAACACTTTGTAAATTAAAGTACAAGAAAATATATTTGAAAATGACTGTGAAACTAAAAGTTCCCTAAGAAAGTAAAGGTTTTTTGTCACACTTGTAAAGAAAAAATTCTACATATATTTTTATTAAATACTTTTAACAGTTAGCCAGGTGAAGAGTAATATATTGTACTAAACGAAAATAATAATTTTTGATTTGTATTGGGATTTAATTTTCATATAAAAAAGAAAATATTATGGTCCATCTTGTATAGTCAGGGGTTTAAGTCATATTTTGAAAATTTTTAAAGTTTTTAACAAAAATATATACAAATAAATACATATATTAACTAAGGTCCAAATTAACTGGTAGAAGTAAATTATTCACCATTTCATACAATGCATTAATAAATTCATTTTTTTAAAAAATAAGATGTTTTTACACCCATTATAGTCTTAGGGGGTTATGTAATCTTTATGTTTCTTGGTGATTTGTAGAAAATTATGATATTTTATCTATCGTTATACTAAACTCAATATGCAATGTCTCGGCTTAAAATAAAAAGTGGAGAACGGAGTGTCTTGACACTAAGTTACTCTGCTATATGCGTAAAAAAGTTTAAAATAGAGAATATAGATCCCAATTACTGTCACCACAAAATTATACCACAATTAAAAAAAAACAGTGAATATCCCATATAACAATTCCATTTATAACACTTAAACAGCTCATCAGCTTGACTAAAATAAACACCCATGGGGGATGAGTCTAGTATGAAGAGCAAAGCAAAGGTTACCTTCCCTTAGATTAAATTTCGTACAATATGTACCAAAACGTACGTAAAAACTTGTCGGGCGACTGTAGGTGGCTGAAGAATTAATTGGGTCCGGGTCGACCCTTGTAGGATTTCGACAAAATCCTTCCTGACCGCTAATTCGTACTCGACTTTTTATATTTAATGTCATACCTATATTTATGAACCGAGTTATACCTGCTTTGTCATGAATAAGGGAGGAGGAGGAGGTAGAAGGGGGAGTGTTTGTTTTTTTTAAATTTTCGATTGTACGTGATTTTTTTTTATTTTACAGTGATTTCCTCAAATAGCAGGGTACACTTATGAAATCTGTTGTTAAGACAACCCGTACTGTACGCTTCATCCAATTTTTGGGATATTGTATGTTGAGTGGCGGAACTTAACGCCGCACTTTCTTTTGTTTCTAGAGTTAGGAACTGAAGATAATCAATTTCCGAATGGGAATTGAACCTAAAACCGTAGCGTTTACTGTTAGGTTTACTATAGCTTCACCTTGAGGGCCTGCGAATTTGTATGTATCATATACATATATGATGTTTTTTTTTGTATCTTTGCTTTATAATTAAGTCGGTCGGAATTAAAATGACTGACATTGAAGTATGAAAAATAATTAATCTTTATCAAATAGTTGATGTTTCATTAATAAACTTTATTATTTCTTAATTACGAAAATTAATTTATATTTTAATTATGTTTTTTTAGAAAAACAATTTAATTAAATGAGCTAAACGTTGAAGTTCGTGGAACCTCTTCAGGTTGGATAAGAAGGCAGACTGGCAACAATCGCTGATATTACGGACAGGTAAAATAGAAAAAAATATATTTTTAAAAATATATTAACAAAAAAAGGTAAATTTAGAAAAGACATTTTTCTTACGAAATATATTAATAAGAAAGTCAATTAGATTTAAAAATTAGTTTAACTTTAACTAATTTGATAGTCGTTACTATACTTGTATTCTATATGAAAATGTTAATTAATAGGCAGATAGATAAATAGAAATGTAATATAATACTATAGTTTACAAAATATGTTTGTTTAAAATTTTATAAATCTTACAATACAATGTAATTTTAATTTAAATTATCCAATTTTATACTTTCCGAGGCCAATCGAGGCACAAAAACACAAGCGACTGCAAATATGTCAGGTCGTGGGTTCGATTCCCACTCGAGGAAATTAAATGTTTACTATTTTCTTCGCTCTGTAACAAGGCAAAGCGCAGCGTCAAGCCCCGCCAGTCGACATGGGATACAGCGTGAAGATAAAAAATATATACCTACCGTATTTCCAATCTAAATTTTGTCTTTTATAATTAAATTATAAAAGCATCTATCGCATTTGGAGACCAGCAGTACAGCTATATACATCTGCGTGTAGATCTGGGTAAGATCTACGGGTTCGATTATCACTCAGGGCAGTAAAATATTGTCATTTCTCTGTCCAGTGGGACTGGCAGTGAATGACGGAATGGAAAACGGAGAGCCTTAACTCTAGATTGTTCCTATTTATACTGCTATAAACGGGATTAGTGTGAAGCTGAAAAAGTAATTTATGTTTAGAACTAATTTCTCTAAACATTCACAACCTCTCCACAACACTAAAAACCACCACCGAACAAGTTAGTCAAAACACAATATACTTTCTGTAATCAAAGCTACAAACATCATTATATATGTATTTAAATCTAAAACATACGAGTAAATATTGATACAATAGCAACGAATTGATTCAAAACCACCAAACGATGCAGCTTGATGGATTTTTGATTCGAGGCGTAACCACACTACCGTTTCAATTATCGTCTCTCTAATAGACTGATCGAGCCACTGAAATGTACCTTTGGGTACTGTCAAGATATAAATTATTTTAGCACCAGGTGTTGTGGGGAAACAACAAGGTTATATGGTTTATGGGTATTTAAGAGAAAGGTGTTTGTGTATTGTAGTTGTTGAATCCAGCAAAAAGTTTACAAATACGTCAAATTCATTTAATACGGCTACTATATTGTTTTTTTTGACTTTGGCTGGTGGTTGCATTTGCAAAATTTTTATCTATATAACAATGCTGTCTACTAAAAATATGTTTTCAAAGGAAATCATTTATTCTTTTGCTTATTTCTCATTAGATACAAGACCTCCTTGCTCCACATCCGTGTTGAATTGCAGAACTCAGGTGATACCTTTTTTTGAGAACAGGGCCAGAAAATGAAAATAATTAATTCCCTCGAGTGGAAATTGAACCCACAGTGCGACCACCGTCTACAGTCAGTATACTATTTTGTTGCGGTTACGATGGTCTCACTAGATTTAAATCATAAATTATTACAGATTTAGGAAGTCAGTCGTGGCGCACCGGCACAAAGTATTACTGTAAGACCGACTGGTTGGGGTTCCATCCCCACTCGAGGAGATGAAATATTTACTTCAATTTATATTTCCATTTCTTCGCTCTGGTTTCGAGGCAGAGCGCGGTGTTGAGTTTCGCCACTTAGCACGCAATACCTCCAGAATACGGCGAAAAATGGAAAAAGGAGTGTTTTAGCACTAGGTTCCCTCTGCCTACCTTGCTGTGTGCGGGATACAGCGTGAAGCCGACTTTTTTTTTATTATAGGAAATAACACCTAGACAGCGAGCAGACAGAACACTAAAACAATTCATAGCGTGTAAAGCCTTGGTCTGACAGGAAATTAAAATGGGCGGGCCGTTCAGCGAATATTTGGCGCTGCCAATGATTCACCGGAAGTTATCTCCGCTCGGCGATTCGATCATCTTCAAGATATTTATTTATATATGTTAGATATTTATATTAGTATATACATGTTGGTACATTGGAGGCCAGTCGTGGCGCAGGGACACAAAGTGTGACTGTAAACGCGACAGGTTGTAAGTTCGATTCCCATTTGAGGAAATAAAATATTGAATATTTCTATGTCCTTCACAGTGGTTTTGAGGCAAAGCACGGCGTTGAGTTCCGCTAATCAACACGTAATTTGTCCAGAATTTAGCGGAAAATGGGGAACAGAATGTCTTAAAACAATCAAAACAAGCGCATAATCAAAATCTCGCCAAAGAGATGCTCACAACATAAATAAATTGTTATGTAAAGCTAATTTCTATTTCCGTTTAAAGAACGTATGCTTTAAGGGTCATAACGCTTGGACTATTTTTAAAAGACGTGCGTTTAAATCCGGCAACGTTAAAATACTTATTTATTATACGTATTTAGACGTTTTTCTAAAACCGGTATATGAAAATTTATTCCCGACTGCTAAGGAAGGGTTATGTTTTTCGCGCGTATCTTGTATGTATGTAATATTCTTTATTACCTCATGTCTCCAGAACCGCTGAACGGATTTACACAATTGAGGTATCGTTAGATTCGTATTAGCAGCCCAAGTGTTCTTAGATAGATGACGTTAAAAGAAAATAATCATGGCGGCTGTGAGACGCCGTTGGACTTAGTGAAAAAATAATTTTTCGTTTCGAATACCACAGTATGGGTATCAAATTCAAGAGCTTAATACGAGGATTTCAAAAAGTTATATCATTATTATTATTACTATAATGATTTCTAACAAAAACGAGAAAAATAAAAAAATATTTGTAAAAACAAAAACCCCGACTGCATAAAACTAAAAAGAAAATAAACAAGCCCAATAGTTTATTAGGATTGACAGTCGGGACCTATAAGTAATTCTTCAATCAATAAAATCTTTACCAGGAACCCCGCATAATTTAAAGAGGTCCCGACTGTTAATCCTAATAAACTATTGGGCTTGTTTATTTTCTTTTTAGTTTTATGCAGTCGGGGTTTTTGTTCTTACAAATATTTTTTTTTAATCATAACATTCGTAAGTTTGATTATTGTGTTAAGAAATGTTTTAATTAATTTTTTTTATCAGCTTCACGCTGTATCCCGCACACAGCAGGATAGACAGAGGGAACCTAGTATTAAGACACTCCCGTTCCCAACTTTCCGCCGAATTCTGGAGGCATTGGCAAGGCAAACTCAACGCCGCGCTTTGCCTTGACACCAAAGGGAAGAAATGAAAATATAAATGTAATTAAATATTTCACTTCCTCGAGTGGGGCTCAAACCAGTCGATTTTACAGTCGCACTTTGTGCCTCTGCGCCACGACCGGTCTCAATTTATTTTACTAAAATAAAGTTATTTATATTATATGCTACATATTAGAATCCAAAGCAATTTTCACTCAATATCAAACCAGGCCAAAAAATTATATTATTAAAATTATAACAGATTAAAGCAATAAAGAGGCCGGTCGTGGCGCAGCGGCACGAGGTGTGACTGTGAAACCGACTGGTTGTGGGTTCGATCCCCACTCGAGGAGATGAAATATTTACTTAATTTTATATTTCCATTTCTTCGCTCTGGTGTCGAGGTTAAGCGCGACGTTGACTTCTGCCACTCAACACGCAATGCCTTCAGAATTCGGCAGAAAGTGTAGAACGGGAGTGTCTTAACACTAGGTTCCCTCTGCCTACCCTGCTGTGTGCGGGACACAGCGTGAAGCTGATTTTATTTTATTTTTTTAAAGCATTAAAAATTTAATCTTATGTTATTTATTCTAATAGTATATTTTAAATAGAATTGTAAGTAGATTGAAAAATAAAAAAATCAGGCCGTCGTGGCACAGTGGCACAATGTCGTATCATGTTAAGACACTCCGTTCTACATATTCCTTTCAATTATCAAAGTTTTGCGTGTTGAGTGGTGGCAATTAACACTACGGGTAAGGAGGCACCCTTACATGTTAAAATAATTCTATTCCCGAGTGAGAATCAAACCCACACCCATTATATTTACAATTAAATTAAAATGGCTTCGAATTGATGATAAAGAAAGATAGTACAGATAAAATAATATTAGAGATAAGATAAAATTCTACCGTATATCGCTAGCATTGTTAAAGTTTTCGCTACGTAAAAAAAAACATTTTCACCATTTGTGAATGTCCAAATGTAATGGAGTGACAGGAACGAGCCTTTGAATAATTAATGAATTCATTTCGAAAGCTCAATTAGTATCTCATTTTGAAAAAGAAGTAAAGAAAATTAAATGTGTTTTCTCCTGAAATTAGAATTAGTACGGACGTTCAAGGTTTTTCCTTGGAAGTGATTACAATTCCTTTCTATATTGCCATTTCGACGAGATTTGCTGCTGTGGAGCTGGAGATTTGTTTATTTCTTATTACGTAGCGTCGTACATTCGTGGAGTTTACTCTTTTAGGGTTCCGTTCATCAAAAAGTAAAAACGGTCTCTTACAAAATCACTTTGTTGTCCGTCTGTCCGTCAATGCAGCCGTCCGTCTGAAGAGCATTTATCACGACATCACGTGGAGGTATCAATTTGATATTAATATTAAATATTTGAGTCTATGAGTCTATGAATAAAAGAAAAATCTGAAAAATCTTTTTTTTCCATATTTAAAAAATAAAATTTTTTTTGTTGTTCATTTCATAAAAAATAGTGCATATGTCCAATAAGTTAAGTTCGTCAACTTTACTATAAGTATACTCCCCGTTGACCTACTATCCTGAAATTGGTACGGAATCCTTGATAGGCGAGTACGACTCGCACTTAACGTTTTCTTACCTATTGTATCCGTTCTCAAACTGACATTACTTAATTATTTGTGACTCTGTTCGCACTTTACGTTAATTTATACAAATTTTCATTTGTAACATGTAGAGTAAGTATATATTGTATAACAAAGTGAAATAATATTATGCTAATAAACACATTAATACAGACCATCATGGCACAGCGCTTGAAACGTTCATCTAAACGTTGTCTATTCAACTCCCATTCGGGGGGCGTAAATTATTTTCATTTTCTCTCCCTCTCTCTGATATAAAAAACAAAGCGCGGCGTTGAGTTCCCCCACTCAATACTACATGCGGGATACAACGTGCAGCTGACAGTCATAAAAGTTTTTAAGAATTCTTCCATTATCGATATTTCCATGAAATTTTAAAAAAATAGCTTCACACTGTATCTCGCATACAGCAGGGTAGGTAGAGGGAACCTAGTGTTAAGACACTCCGTTCCCAACTTTCTGCCCAATTCTGGAGGCATTGCGTGTTGAGTGGTGGAACTCAACGCTACGCTTAACCTCGACACCAGAGCGAAGAAATGAAAATATAAATTTAAGTAAATAAATATTTCATCTCCTCGAGTGGGAATCGAACCCACAACCAGTCGGTTTTACAGTCACACCTCGTGCTGCTGCGCCACGACTGGCCTCATGAAATGAAATTTAAAACTACGAGTATATGTCTTTTGAATAACAAAATTAATTGACAATTATCACAATTATTTATTCATCTGTAATTATTCGTACACATTATGTATTCAATGAATAAAGATAATACAGATAAAAGCGTCACGCTTTTCACCGCATAGCATGGTGGTCGAAGAGAATTTAATTTTAAGACACTACCTTTTCCATTTTTTACCCAAATTTTGAGACGTTGCGTGTTGAGTGGCGTAACACATCGCCGCGGCTTAAGTTCCGCCACTCAACACGCGATACTTCAATATTTTTTACGGAAAGGGAACGGAAAGTCTTAACTCAAGGTCCCCAAGTACCCTCTGCCCTGCCTGCTAAGACGAGATATAGCTTGAAGCTAAAATAATAATAATAATTACCCTAAATTAGAATTGAATCCAAAACCATAGCTTTTACAATCAGCCACGATGGCCTCACTGATTTTATAAGAACAAAATACCGCATTATTCACAAAAGAGGCTAACTTTTCTACTAATTAAACATTAAACTGTTATTTTATATTACCTTATAAATAACTGAATAAAAACCAAACAGCCAAAAAGAATTCACGCAGAAAAACGCTTCATAATTACCCAAAGTTAATTGCTGTATAATATACAACATGTAAATTCATCGTATAAAGCCGAATAAAATTCAAAAAGGAGGGAGGGGGGGAGGAGTAGGGGGAGTGGCGGGAATAAATGAATAATTTTTTGACAACAAAAATAAGCTGACCCAGTTAACCGGATTCGGCTCGCGTTCTTTTAGGTTGTTTAATTTCGTTAATATTTAATATCACAGTAGGTAGTACATGAAAGTGTGACATGGTGAAATATTTAAGTTTTTCATTTATATACCTCTTTTATATATATTTTAGGAGGTAATGTGGCACAGCGACGAGCTAAGTTGTGGGTTTAATTCCCATTCGTGGGAAGAAGATTTCAGCGAAAGATGGAGAACGGAAGTGTCTTAATGGGAATGATGTGTCTTAACAGTGGGTTTCCAGGTTCCCTCTGCCTGAAGCTCAAGAAAACATGTAATGTCTCAAAAATTGGCCTACGTTGCGGAATACTTACATGAAGATATATAATTTTTATATTTTATAAAATATATTTTTTAAGAACACTTGTCACGCGGCGGCACAAGCTATGGGTTCGATTCCCACACGTAGAAATTAAATATTTGATATTTTCATTTCCTTTCTCGTTCTGGTAACGAGGCAAAGCGCTGCATTGAGTTGCACCACTCAACACACAATGCCTCCAGATTTCGGCGGAAAATGCGGTCTTAATGAAAACGAAGTGTTTTAACACTAGGTCCTATGTTCCCTTTGTCTACTCTACTACGTGCCGAATACAGCGTGAAGCTATAAAAATATATTTAAAAAATAAACAAACAATTTTACTAAACGCTCTTAGTACATAAAGTGACATATAATGACCTAAAAACATTATCATATTTCATTCGTATATTCGTGTTGTTGTCCTCCAGGGACGGTGGGAACTTTATTTACTCATAGTACCGTGTATTCTATTTATAATTTTAGAATTTATTATTTAATTTCTGATTGAACTGATATGTAAATGTTGATATATTTATTTGAATAAAAATTTAAACTTTAAAGTAATGGGAGTCGAACCTGAGCCTCTTGGAAACCGTCCAGTTTCTCTCACCACTATACTTTTTTATAAGTTTTGTAAAAATATTGCTCTATTCTTAGTGTGGAAAAACATTTTGAAAACATAAAAATATTTAAAAAATAATTACGTCATGCAATATTCGTAATATTTACTTTTTTTTATCGCCATCATGGCGCAGTGGAATAAATTCTGATTCAATAGTGGTGAGTTCATATACAACTAAGGAAAATATTTATTTTAATTGGATGGGAATAATCCCGAATAGCAATAACAAAGTGCGGCGTTGAGAACTGTCACGCAATACGCAGCCTCAAATCTGTGTGAGAAAGGCAACGAAATTTAAACAAGATCTCTATACCTACCATGTTATATGCGAAATAAAGCGTGAAACTGTAAAATTGGAACACATGACTTATATAGCTTTTTTTTAGCTTCACGACGATCACTTTCCACCGAATTCTGGAGGCATTGGGTGTTGAGTAGCGCAACCCAACGCCGGGCTTTTCCTTGACACCAGAGTGAAGAAGTAAAAATATTAAATATTTTTTTTCCTCCAGTGGGAATCAAACCCACAATCTATCGTGTTCACAGTTACACACTTGTACTCTTGTGATACGACTGGCTGTAGCAGTAAGAACTTTATTTCTTATAATGAAAAAGACACTAAGAGTTCATATAAAAACGAACGACGCAATAGACTATTAAAGTCGGGGATTTCAGTAATGGCCACTAATAGTATCACAGTAATAACATACGCTTTCATTACAAATGATAAGTGCTAAAATGAGAAAATTTTCAAATACAATATGTTCTTTGGGTACGTATTTCATGCAATAAAGTCTTGCGAAATGGCATCCTTGCTACGTGACGTGGATGAATCAGATAATTTTATCGTAGTATTGGATGTGGTATTTTATATTATATACAGGCAAAATAAAAGGCACTCCTTGAGGCAAAAGTTTAAATAAATTAATATATTGACAGTTGCATCTCAATATATTTTTGAAAATGTTATGTGCGTTAAGAAAAATATTCATGATTTTACCAAATTGGTGATGTTCATAATATTAATACCAGAAATAGGCTTAATGTTAGTGTACCTGTAACTCGATTACATCGAATCCGTAATTCTTTTATGGGACAATGTGTACACTTTTACAATGGAATCCCAGAAAACGTTAGAGAATTTTCTATATCGCATTTTAGAAAAAAATTGAAAAGGTGTTTGTGTGTTAAAGGTACCAAATAATTGGTTATAAATGACAATACACCTTAGAAATGAAATGCTCGCTCCAGTCTGTTTCAAAAGTATCATTTTCACAAATAATTAAATATATAGGTATTTGTATAAAATTAATTTTAAAAAAGTCCTGCTGAGCCTCTTGCGCCGATTTTTCTCAGGTCTGAGGCATTAAACTTTGTGAACTGGTGGTAAATTGTTTGACGTTCAAAGCAAAGAAATGATAACATTAAATATTTCATTTCCTCGAGTAGGAATCGAATCCTGAACCTGTAGCGTTTACAGTCACACGTTTGTGCTCCTGCGCCACACTTATTATAACATTGTTTGAGAATTAAATAATAGTGAACTGTTATAATTATAGTCGTCGTAATGGAACGTCTTCTGACTGTGAACACAAGAGTTGTAGTCCAATTAAATTTGGGCTTATAAATTATCTTTATTCTCGCTCTGGTAATAAGTAAAGCGCTGCGTTGAGTTTCACTACTTAACATTCAATATCTGGAAAAATAGGCAGAAAGTGAGAAATGGAATATCTTAACACTGGGTTCCCTCTCTTACTCGCCTATACGATGTAAAAAAACTATCAAAATGATTTATATTAAAAAAACTTTATAAGAAACATGATTTATCTAATCTATTGCACATTTTTGCATCTTACATATACTTTCAAAACAATCCCTGTCCAAATCATATACTTTCTTGGGCTGTCTTTATACCACATTGACGTGGCGTTTGTAGCTGTGGGACTATTATACGGAGATCAAATGGGCCATTCCGCTCGCGGGTTCGCGGCAACATTAAACAAAATTTTATTTTCTATACTAAAACTTTGGAAAACCCACGGGAATTGCTTATTAAATGACTGTTGTACATTGTAACTGTATTTTCTTGTTAGATTTTTACTTGTTACTTTAGTCTTTGAGGTTGGTGATTAAATTTTCACTTTTTATTTTTCTGTTCTTTTGCTAGTTTTCCATTATTGTTTATTTTTTTCTAGTTTCACATATATTTCGGATATAGCTGGGTTGGTAAAAAGTTTTTTAATGGTGGAACCTAACGCCGTGCTTTATATTTTTAGAACGAGGTATTAAAACTATTTATTAATACAATTATAGTATATCTGTTAACTATTAAACTTCATATATTTATATAGTACATAATAGAAATTATTTACATTTATATAGTGAAATTAAATAATAGGTATCTATATTTTTTTTAGCTTCACGCTGTATCCCATAACTTTCCTCCGAATTTTCAAGACATTGCATATTGAGAGGCGGAACTCAACGCCGGGCCTTGGTGCCAGAACGAAGAAATGAAAATATTAAGAAACAATAATTCATTCCCTCGTGTCGGAATCGAACCTACAACCGTCGCGTTACAGCCACACCCTTGTGCCCCTGTGTCATTTATATGTCTTGTACCTGTCTTATGCAGGTACTATATCATTTCTTTATAAGTTTATGAATATATTTTCTTTAAAATTAAGTATCTACCAATATATTTAAAATTGTAGATTGGGTACATTTTTTATTCTGCAAGAATAAAAGTATTTCTTTAAAATACAGATCAGAATTGTAAAAGCGGACAAGATCTAGTTAGCATTAAACTAGAATACTAAAGGATAGAATAAGATACTGAAACTACTTCGTTATTGGATGTTGAGATGGTAAAAATATTAACTGTGTTATTCTGTAATACTAAAATGTTTTTGCTTCTTAGTATATTCCATAGTACACATGCTCATTAAGAGCAACAATGAGGTATTATTTTTGAAATATTGCTAGACGCAATCGAAAATAAAAAAAAGAAAAGCTACAGGTATAGGTATAGGTTCGACTCCCACTTAAGGAAAGAAATATTTCTTATGCAATCTAGCATCACGCTGTATCCTTATCGGGGTAGTCAGACGGAACGGAGCGCCTAACGCTACGGTTATTACTTATTATCAGTTTAATATTAATATACATATATAGGATATATACATATATAAGATATATACATATATATGATATATAATGTAGACCGAGGCGAATCGGATTATTTTATTTTGACATTATAAAATTCATACTAAAGCATATTATATAAAACTTTTATTCCCTAAATAGTAGTTAATAGCAATTTAGCTGCATAAAAAACATAACGAAACTAAAATTATTCATACATTCTTAAAATTATTGAAACAAAACCCACAAAAGAAAAATATCTTATTCGCTCCAATTTGCGGAGCGAAAATAAAATAAATTCTTAATATATTTTTTATCATAAATCAAGCACTATATTTATTTTTTTATATATTTTTCTGAGCAGTAAATACAATGCCAATTTCTCTGTTTTGTAGATACACCTTTATTGAGTCTATATATATAGACTCAAAGCCTTGACTTATCAGATATTACAATAACAAATATTATTTGTGGTAGTGGGAGGAATTTACAATATGTAAATTCTTATTTTCATTGAATGTAGTGTGCATGGTCGAGTCACCCTCAAACTTAGAATGGGTTAGCTTGGAATTGCCTCGCAAAAGCTGACTTAGTGGATCCCACAACCACAACTATTTTTATTTGTTAGTGATTGAAATTTTTCTACGTTTTGTTTCAAAAGTTGGCCAAATTATTTACAGCTAAAATTTGTTCTTTAATTTGATTTTGTGAGGATTCATACATTTAGTGCTCTGAGAAGATATTTAAGTCATTTATTTCATTATGCTGCTGGAATGTGTCTCGATCATCTTTGTTAGCTTTGGATCAATCTATTATTATAAAATTTAAGTCTATTTATTATTATTAAATTATTATTTTTTATATGTTTATTTGCTGAATATTTTAATTTCATAAGTGTTTTAGATTTTTTTAAAAAAATATTTAATTTCATATATTTTTTTTCCATTTATTTTGCAATAACGAAACTTTATATTCATCATTATTTATTAAGTTTAAATTTAAGAATTGAGTCATTGGCCTCGTCTAGTTAAATTTCTCCTCTCATGTCCTCTGCCGCACTGGTCAAATATACCTAAAACACCATTTAGTTGACCTCGCTGCACCACTACTTCTACAACTTTTGCATACAATTCAACGAGTTCATTTATCAATTCTTTATTTTTTTTATGATAATGTCAATTTTCTCCTCCTTATGTTCCTGAAGAAGCTGCTTACAGAGGTTTTGGGAAGATATAAGTTCTTGTAAGGCTTGCTTCAGTTTGCTTTCTAGGTCCTGCGTAGAGGCTTTACGGGTCTTGATTTGCTTATCCATTATTAATATGCTGAAAAATAGAAAGCAATATGCTATGAGAAAATAAAGAAGAGGAAATTTATGTTAAAAGTCAACTTTAGTAAATTTTATTACAAAAAAGAAATGATAGGTGCTTACCGTTACTTTCTTGGTAAGTTAGCAATAAAGCAAAGTTTTTGATATTTATTTACATATTAATTATAATTTAATATGGTTCAAAATTAATACAAACTTATAGTAATGTGTATATATCATTGAGAACTATATAATTTTATATATTGGTGTATTTGTCCGAGGCAAATTTGTTTGTCGGCAACTAAGCTTCCAACTTGTCAAACAGAGTGAGACGAGAACGGTGCCAAATTATGAGGAGTGACATAGCTCTCTATAAAGATGAGTATTATGTAGTTAGATATGTGCGAAAATATTAAAAAAAAACCAGAAATACTCCCCGAGTCTTAGAAACTTTAAAAATTCTTTCGTTAGGACAGTGATAGACGATAGCTCACGGCGGTTGCACAGTATAACTTTCATATTCTTCTAGTTGTGCTTATTTTATAAAGAAATGACACTTAATTAGTTTATTTTACAAAATATACAGTAAATTATATATGTCGATACTATTAAATAGATATTTTTATTGTTTAAATAATTAATAATTAATTTAAATTACGGACTTATTCCTTACATGTTGGCTAGGCCAGTATTGCCACCAAACAAGCACCATTTTGAAATAGCTGAGGCACTATTAACCTTGTTACCGGCAGCAATACGCTTTTCCGCATCCATCTCGTCTTCCATCTTTACTGAACATCCTTCCCAAATGGATCACTTCATTCACTTGTTCTAATATCTTAGCTTTAACTCTGATCTTGTATTCTGTCCTTCATTTCTTTCAAATACAAGAACCTTTCTCTTACTCGCATCCTTACTGGCATTACAATTATTTTCACACCCTTCTTTCAAAGTGAATGCCTGCAGCTCACATTCTGATGGTGCAGTGAGCACTGCATCATCTACGTGCAATAGACAATTTATGCTCAAGTCACCAACTTTCACTCCCATATCCATGCAAGAGACCGCTCACATTGTACACGCGTAGTATCTTCCATAATTCCTTTCTCACAACTTTGTCAAACCCTTTGATTCTATAGGTAAGCGAGCAACCTTGAGAAACACTAACTTCTAGCTAGAAAAGCTTCGTGTTTTCCCTGAAGTTGTTCGTTAACCTAAAAGGTCGTTAACGTTAAAAGTCGAAAATAAAAGAGATGAACTCTTTCATTCTCGACTTTTCACGAAAGCCTCCAGAATTCAGCAGAAAGTGGAACGGAAGTGTCAACGTTAATGGTAACGGAGTGTCACAGCATTAGGATCCAAGGTTCCCTCTGTTTATCCTGCTCTGCGCGTGCGATGCAACGTGAAACTAAATAAAATAAAGGATATAGAAATGCTTATCAAAAGCCTTTGATTATGTAATTTTGAATTTCTTTAGTAAAAAACTATACGCAGAAAAAAAATAATTCTAAAGATACGTAAAAGACCCAATTATGTATACGATAAAATGTATTTTTTTTATAAATCAAAGAATTTATCAAAATCTAAAACATTTGTGAAATATAGAAGTACACTCGTGTACATTCATGAGTAATTTCTCTACAAAATTTCTCTAGAAAAGTCCATAAATAAGGTCAAAAAATATTGTTTATACTTACTTTACATATACAGCAGGATGGATAGAGAGTGTCAAGATCGTTCACCACTTTGTTCCCGACTTCGAGCCAATGCCTGTTGAGAAGTGAACTTAAAAACTTTAGTTTACTGCGCAATCCCGCGAGATAAAAAAAATATTTTCTCCGAGTTTAATTAAAACGCTGTCATACCACGATGGCATGTTTTCGATAGACGAATCAATATACTTAAGTAAATAAAACATAAAATTACCTTTTTTAAAATTTAGAATTTCGTTAGTAATATTTGTTAGCCACGATAAATCTGATGACAAAACGAAAAGAGAACGAGAAGTAAGACTTTTAAAGTAAAACCACCCGAACATTTTTTTCTCATCTCTATCTCTTTTCTGCATGCAAAAGAACTCCTTTGGTCTGCTGGAATGATCTGCTAAGTTCAATTTAATCAATCTCAAGATTTAATACAAAATATGTCATTAGCATAATAATTGCAATTAATTTCTCATATTGTAATTGTAATTTGCTTTGGTTAACCGCAATTAACACATATTAGGCCAGAAACTATCATCATCTGATATTACCAATCAAATTAAGTTTAGTTACCACGATATATATATGGACCATCTTTGGAAAGCGAGCGGACTCTCCCCACTGGTGGACTAAGAAACGTATTTTTTTTTAATTCCCTTAAAAAAATAGGATATTCTGTATATTTTCGCAATACTTTTTAGGTTATATGTCAAATAGCTTTCTACGCTCAACAATTTCGATTGTGCGTCTTTTATCTGTCACTCAGTAATGAAATAATTATATATTTATTGTCAGAGTAGGAAAAAGTGGAGCGATATTTTAATTGAAGTAAACGTAAATATTTCAAAGTTATTGTAGCGCCAGTAGTAGTAGGCCAGTCGTAGCGCAGCAGCACTAAGTGTGACTGTAAAACCGACTGGTTGTGGATTCGATCCCCACTCGAGGAGATGAAATATTTATTTAAATTTATATTTCTGTTGAGTTGAGTTCTGCCACTCAACAAGCAATGCCTCCAGAATTCAGCAGAAAGTGGGGAACGGAGTGTCTTAACACTTGGTTTCCTCGGCCTAATTACTTTGTTATTTCTTATTGTAATATTCTACGCTCACTCGGGCGAATGTAGCTAATATGTAACTAATACTTTAGCGTACAAAAGTATAAAATTAGCTATTAGAGATGCATTAAGAAAGAAAATATTTCACATAATACGATTTGAACACATGCCCACAAAAATCTGTTCAAGTGAATTTCAACGCAATACGCTGGAAACATTTTTTATGTAAATACTTCAAGAAGCACTCTATCTTTCAAATTCACAGCCACTTCAAATTTTACTTTATAAAATTGTTATACTGCGTTTTCTTAGTATATGATAAAATAACAATAATAATAAACATATAATTTGTTCTTACGAAGGTTAAAAAAAATAAATCAGCTCCACGCTGTATCCCGCACACAGCAGGGTAGGCAGAGGGAACCTAGTGTTAAGACACTCTGTTCCCCACCTGCCGAATTCTGGTGGTATTGCGTGTTGAGTGGCAGAATTCAACTCTGAGCTTTGCCTCGACACCAGAGCGAAGAAATGGAAATATAAATTTAAGTAAATATTTCATCTCTTCGAATGGGGATCGAACCGACAACCAGTCGATTTTACAGTCACACTTCGTGCCGCTGCGCGACGACTCAACGTCATGTATTTCTGTTACAAAGGTTGGTCTCAATAAATAACCAATTAACAAAGAAACCAGTGGAGAACATAAAAAAAGCTAGTATGTAATATAACTGATATCCATACTAGGTTATATATCGTTTTACACATCACAAGGCACTCACCCTTTTATAAAAAACATATCTATTATCTATTTAAATTTTCGGTCTTATTTTCGGTATTGGTTCGTAAAAGCCTGTTTTACTCCCAATGGTTCATAAAAAGATTTTCAACATAAAGTTCAAAGCTTAACGCAAAAAGAATTTATTTCCTTGAACGCCACTCCTGTAAATTACATTCTGTCATAATTCTGAAGAGATCTCTAATGAAATTATGTTTTATCGTTCCCCCGGCAACCTTGTTTTAAGTTACTTTTGATACAGTTTATTAGAAAAGTATTCGAAACTGTGATTGAAATTTATTTTTGTCTTTCTGTAATTCGTTGCAAAACCAGAAGAAACCCCGCAACCACGATATGACCAGTTGAATCCAGTCGTGGCGTAGAGGCACAAGTGTGTGACTGTAAACGCGACTGGTTGTGGGTTCAATCCCCAATCGAGGAAATGACATATTTATTTAAATTTATATTTTTATTTTTTCGCTCTTGTGAGGCAAAGTGCGGCGTTTAGTTTCGCCACCCAACATACAATGCCTCCAAGATTCGGTGAAAAATGAGAAACTGAATGTCTTAATACTAGGTTCGCTCTGCCTACCCTGATGAGTGCGGGATACATCGTAAAAGTGATTACCACATGAATACATGTATTAACAATGATTTTAGCAGGCGTCTCCTAGAATAGTTAAATAAGCTATATATTTTTATCATTATATACTGAACACTAGTAAAAAATAGTTATTAAAATTAATATTCTTTTATATTTCTAAAAACCGAAGAAAAAAAATCTTAATGTTCATAGTAAAATAAGTTGATATTTTTAAATACACTTAGTAAATTGATAGATTAAATACCTAAAACACTATAAAAACGGTCGACAGCTGTTGATTGATGACGTTGTTTGGAGATTAAGAAGTATTGAGACCTTAGTTCGTATTTTTTATATTATTTTGTAAAAGAAAATATTTATTTAAACCATTTCTTTATTAATAGTTTAGATAAATTTTTCTTTTAAGTTTTTCACATGAACTAGAAATATTACCGATGTTGTGTGCCTTCCCAGAGTGAATAAACGAAAATTATTGTACATTTCCTTGAGTGAGGCCGTCGTGGCGCATCGGCACAATGTGTGAAGGTTGTAGGTTTGATTCTTACTTGATTTATTTTAATTTCACCGCTTTAAAAATATAATACCATATAGACAAACGTACATGATATGAGGAACATGTTTTTACTAAATAAATCAGCTTCACGCTGTATCTCGCAGCAGGGTAGGCATAGGGAACTTAGTGTAAAAGATACCGCGTTCCCCACTTTCCGCCGAATTTTGTAAACATTGCATATTAAATGGTGGAAGGAGTAAATAAAAATATTAAATATTTCATTTCCTCGAGTGGGAATCGAACTCACAACCGCGTCACATTTACATCCGCACTACTGGCTTCAATTATATAAATAAATTATATTAATCGTGAAAATTTTATTAATGAAAGTATTAAATTTATAACCTATATAAGGTTTATTTTCGTAAAATGTATTCGTTTCAATCAAGTGAAAAGTTCGCGCCGTTAATGACTGTCGCACTTTGCGATGTCATTCATAATTATTACCTTTATAGAATTTTTGTACAGCGTCATTCGTCTCTTTTACAATTAAGTTAATAAATTTATTTTAAACTATTATTGGGTATATTATATTTCTATAGAGAAGCTGTCGTGGCGTAAACGCGGCTGTTGTTGGTTCGATTTCCACTCGGGGAAATGAAATATTTTATACATATACAATTAATGTGGCCAGTAAGGACTTAATATACAGGGTGGAAGAGGCAGCGCTCCTTTTACGGAAACAGCATATAGGGTAAAATATTTGAAACCCATACCTAAAGAAATTAATCAAGATACCTGAAAAGCTTAGACGTAGGATTTTTTTTTATTTCAAGATGTTTATCCAATAAACAACTATTACTACAAAAATACTACTAAAGGTTAAACAACTTTGAACTTTGCCGCTAACACCTACGTCTCGATTTTGGAATAAGGCGTTTGCGGCGGTTTCCATTTGATAGGTATATGTATGCGTGCGTCATTCTTGACAAATAGTGTTTTATTTTAAAACGACAATTTTATTATTTATTTTATTTGAAAAAAAAAAACTAAATTTTTGAGAAAAAAAAAATGTTTTTAGTTATATTAGGTTTTATGGAGTAGTTAAAATTGTGGTTTAATTTAAAGTGGTGCTGACACTTTCATCCTGTATATATAAAGCATGAATATGTAATTTATAGCAGGGTAAGACCTCTTCTTTCTTTCTTGCCTAAATTTAAAAAATCACATATAAAAAAATGTCATTGTGGCGTAGCGGGAATAGCCTGATTGTAGAGTGGTGTCTTGTATCACTTGAAGAAATAAGTTATTTTCTTTCTATTATTCATTCAACAAGACAAAGTGCGACGTTAAGTTCTGCAATGCAATACACCTTGCGTCTAGAATTGAGGCTAAAAGAGTAGCACGAAGTGTTTTAACACTAGATTTTCTCTACCCATCTTTTTAAGGGATAAAGCGTGAAGCTGATACGAAAAATAAAAAAATACTTAGTATAGTAATAACACCAAAACAAATCAACCAGTATATTCAACAGTAAACTAACATTATTTTACACTAAAAGTTCAATTAAAATTGGACCAGCTTTGATACTCGGCAATAAGGGTGAATTTAGCATCACAAGGGCATGCATATGTGTTGATTGGTTCCGTTGACAGTTAAGAAGATGAATGATCTCAGTCATTTGTCATTTGAGTCCCTTAGTGACTATTCGGAACGTTTATGCATATCATATATATATTATATTATATTATAGGATATTGGTCTTTATAGACTTTGAAATATAAGTGGTTTTAGTGTGTATAGTTTAATAGGTACAATCAGCTTGGTGGCACCTATTAAATAGACCTAATGAGAATTTTCGTCGATTGATTGATGTTTTATTAGTCTGCCTATTGTGTATTCGGTTTATTGTAGTCAAATGGTGCCTCTACTTTCGTATAT
The DNA here is from genome assembly GCA_013421005.1 of Heliconius erato x Heliconius himera. Lineage (NCBI taxonomy): Eukaryota > Metazoa > Arthropoda > Insecta > Lepidoptera > Nymphalidae > Heliconius > Heliconius erato x Heliconius himera. The sequence goes on from JAATLQ010035144.1 coordinate 24,101, forward strand.
TATAATATATTTGTGTTAGGGATATATGTACTGAGGCCGTGGTGGCGCAGAGGAACAAGAGTGGGACTTGGAAAGATGTCGTGGGTTAGATTTTCACTCGAGGAAATGAATTTATTTATTAATATTGTTTAATATCTAATATATAATTATATTGAGGCCAGTCGTGGTGCAGTGGCACAAAATGTGACTGATAAAATAGATCAGCTTCACGCTGTATCCCGCACACAGCAGGGTAGGCAGAGGGAACCTAGTGTTAGGACACTCCGATCCCCACTTTCTGCCGATTTCTGGAGGCATTGCGTGTTGAGTGGCAGAACTCAACGCCGCGCTTAACCTCGACACCAGAGCGAAGAAATGGAAATATAAATTTAAGTAAATATTTCATCTCCTCGAGTGGGGATCGAACCCACAACCAGTCGGTTTTTACAGTCACACCTCGTGCCACTGCGCCACCACTGGCCTCAATAAAAAAGAGCTGATAAAATATTATGTATAAATAATATTATGTACTGAATGCTATATAGATCAAATATGTATTTTTAGTAAAATAAGCACTTTATATATTTTGAAATATTATTTTTTGTTATAATAAGCGTATAGTAATAGTAGTAGCGTATAATAGTAGTACTACAAGAATAACAATTTTTACTATTTTATAATTCATGTACATTTTTTAACACGGCTTTGAGCTATCCTTATGATTATATTCGTGATTAAAAATAAAAATAAATAAATCAGCTTCACGCAGTATCCCGCACACAGCAGGGTAGGGAACCTACTGTTAAGACACTCCGTTCCCCACTTTCTGCCGAATTCTGGAGGCCTTACGTGTTGAGTCCGTCGAGTTACATCCCGTATAATTACCAAGTAATAGAGAGAGTGTAATATCGACGTCAAAATGCGACCATTTCGTTCCCATCGAGGGAATCTGCATGTATTAACTGTCTTCTTGGAATAAAACTAAAATAGGTACTATTCGAGAAAAACGAAGGCTAACATATATTACACAAAAAAAATCCCTTCACATCTTTATCTTTAGAAGAAACTAAACTGGTTAAAAACTTTGAAATTACTTCTACATTCGGGCCTATTGTAAATCAAGTGAAAGTTTGAAGTACTTTTTTTATGTGAGGTTTTTTTGCGAATTTAGGCAACACAGGGTTGATATCGACACCATCAATCACTTAGAACTACGAAAACGGATAACCTGATAGCATTGACGCGTCCACAATCTCATATCAGTTTAAGGGAAACTGGTGAAAGGTTCCTTTTTGTGTGGAAATATGTAAATTACACGTCGGCGAGCTTATTCTAGTTACGGTTTACTATAAAGGGTGTTTTTATTTTGATTTCTTTATAAAAGACTTAATTTAACGGCGAGAACATCTTAGATAACAATGGTTGTGTTTTGATAGGATTGTAATAAAAATTTTGTATGTTTTTATTTATATTCTTATAAGAATTTTAAGGCTATTGTGATTTAGCACACAACGTTTGACATTTGTGGGTTCGATTCCTACTCAATCGAATGAATGTTTGCCATTTCTTCGATCTAGTAAGCAGAGAAAGCGTTTAAAGTAGTGTACGTCACTCAACACGCAATGCCTTAAAAATTAAGCAGAAATCAACGAAGTGTTTTAAGACGGTTCCTCGAGTGGAAATTGAATCCATCCTCTATAAATATAAAAATATTGAGGGAACCAAATACGTATTTTACTAATCAGTATCTTGAAAGTTCTAATTTCTCGGCTTATGAAGTGTTTTAAGACGGTTCCTACAGCTAAGTTTGCTTCTGCATAAATTGTTAATATTCTACCATAAATTGTTAATATTTATATTTTTTTAAATATTTAAACCAGCGCCACACTGTATCCCGCACACAACATAGAGTAGGTAGAGGTAACCCAGTGTTAAGACACGCCGTTTCCCATTTTTCTTCCCCATTTTCCACCATTCTGGAAACTTCGTGTGCTAAATGACGGACATAAATACCACGCTTTGCCTCGACACCAGAGTGAAAACATTAAAATATTAAATATTTTATTTCCTCGAGGGGAAATTGAACCCACACTCTATAAATATAAAAAATATTGAGCGAACCGAATACGTATTTTACTAATCAGTATCTTGAAAGTTCTAATTTCTCGGTTTATTAGCTTCCTCCCCAGATAGGTCTATATAAGACTTCATGGTAAACATTGCTTATTACATAGCACGGACAGTGGCGCCGGCGGTCCGTAAAATTATGCTTTAGGCACCGCGCTGAGCCCCTTGTATGGTTCAAGTTATGAGTGGAAGGTGTTTTTATACTGTAATTTTTTTGTGGTAATAAAATATTGGTAATTAAAACAATTCTTCAAAAATCTTCTAAATAACTATATTTAAAATATTTTTGAAGAATTATTTATATTAAAATTATTTTTTGGTATTGTTTTACCTTACCCTTACTTTTAATATTTATAAACGTAAAAGTTTATAAGTGAGATGGATATGGATGTCTGTGTCACTTTCACGCAAAAACAATCGAACTTGTACTATAAGGACAGAAAAAAATACAAAAGGTATAAAAAATGTAACGTAGCCGAATTGTTGACGTGTCTTAGAAACTGTCTAAGCGCACTGACCACTAATCCATACGTTCTGTAACAGTATATACCTAGTTATGCAAGCTCCTGGGAACGTAACCGGAGATATTTGTTTTTCACGCTAGATTTCGCGGAAGACTCCGCGTTGCATTCCCAGCTTTACGGAATAAAAATAAAAAGAGTCGGAGTTAACATATCACTCTGTTAACACGCATTTAGAATATTTTAGTTTTAAAATATTTTTAGTTTAAAAGTATTATTTTAATTAAATTTTTAAAATAAAGTACTTCAATTTTAAGTTAATAGTTTT
>JAATLQ010035145.1:0-27001 GCA_013421005.1 Heliconius erato x Heliconius himera
GTAGATTTAGAAACAATTGCATATATTTTGGAGCTCTTTAAATAATCATCAATCATCATCATCTTTCGTTTAAATATTTTTACATAAAATAATAATAGGTAGACTACCTATTACGTTGTTTATGATTTTTACCATTTAAGTATTCTGTTGTTTGTGTCGTTTGTTTAAAGAACGCAATTCAGTATATTAGATAAATAATTCAGTAGTTTAAGCGGGCGAAGCCGCGAGTGGGTCGCTAGTCAGAAATAAATTTAAAAAAAATGAGACCACATGGGAAGCACTATCTTTCAAATAAAAAAAATAATCAAAATCGGTTCATCCAATCAAAAGCTCTGAGGTAGCAAACAAAAAAAAATACAGTCGAATTGATAACCCCCATTTCTTATAGAAATCGGTTAAAAAAAAAGACATCAATGAAATTCATACAATTATTTAATTTATTTTTCCGAAAGATCTTGTATAAACTGACAGGTTTTTTTTGTATTAATATTACAGTATTTTTTTTATATTATAATTATAAGAAAAATATAAATTGTAAGAAGATCATTTTAAAAATATACAATTTATATGATAATAATATATTATAAGCTTTATATACTTTAAATAAGCTTCTCTATATAGTAAGAATAATTTATATAGTTTATTTACTTTATTTTCACTAATATTTAATGTAAACTGTATTGTAATGTCGACAAAATTATACAACAATAACTGTTAATAGCATTTGCATTTAAATGAACTCTGAAAGACTTTGTAATCTCTGGCAGCCGCTTGACTTCGTAGCTTCAAATTTTATAGTCGTACTTGCCGTGGCAATTACAAACGAATGGTCTTCCACTTATAGGGAGTTCCTCTTGCAATTTTAAAGTTATTTTCTCTTTCGTTAATATTTGTATGTTAAGAGAAAATTATTATGATTTATTTTAAACGACTTCTTTTTTCAAAAAGGAGGATGTTACCATATTCGAGAACGTAGGTCTTAGCTAAAAAAGAAATAAAATTACCAGGTTTTTACTAACTTTTACTTTACTAATACAATGAACATAAGCCAAAAAAATATTTAAAAAAAATGACTGGTTGTCTGTAATGTCGATTTGTGGCCGATAATTTTACGTTTTAAGCAAACATTGATGAAAAATTGCACACTTATATGAATTGAATTATTTTGTAAAAAAACAAGAAAAAATAAATATATATATAATGAGGGCGGTCGTGGCGCAGGGGCACAAAGTGTGACTGTAAAATCGACTGGTTGTCGGTTCGATCCCCCTACTCGGGGAAATGAAATATTTATATACATTTATATTTTCATTTCTTCACTCTGGTGTCGAGGCAAAGCGCGGTATTGTGTTCCACCGCCGCTACTCAACACGCAAGGTCCACAAGTCCAAAGGTAACCGATTTTTAAATAATAAATAAGTATATAAATATCAATACATTAATTGATTATTTTTCAATTTACTTTACTTATAGTCTTATTTTCTATAATTTAGTTTTATTTAAGTTTGCATATAAGTGTACTTAGTTATCATAACTCCGATCGGATCGGATTTTTTAAAGTATTTACCCAAAATATTTTTTATTAAAATACCTTATATTGTTTTTATTTGAATTTACAGTATAAATACTTGTATTCTGAGCAGTGCTCTATAATATATTAATGTAAACGTTAGACTTGACTTAAATAGGGCTTTCTCAAGTTAGGGCAGCTTATTTTCTAAACATTAAAATATCTTTACAAATAGAGTTTAATGCATGATTGAAATATTAAATAGACAACAATATGTTTTAAGACTTGTACCCCCCATGTGCCCCCCACGTCACACGTCAATGTTTCTTTTTACTGCGGGCTATTTTGGAACTTATCTAAGAGCAACGTATTTCACTTCTCAACCAACTATTATTTCTCAAGTATTTAAATAAAGTTATTATTATTTAAAATCAAATCAGCGTCACGCTGTATCCCGCACGCAGCAGGGTAGGCAGGGTTGAGTGGGAGAACTCAACGCCGTGCTTTGCCTCGACACCAGAGCGAAGAAACGAAAATATCAATTTAAGTAAATATTTCATCTCCTCGAGTGGGGATCGAATCCACAACCAGTCGGCTTTTCAGTCACACTTTATGCCTCCTGCGCCACGACTGGCAACTGGAGTTACTATTTATTCAATACAAAAGTTGTTTTCCAATGGTTTCTTAAATTAGTACTCTCATCCAAATAAAATTTTCGGCGTAAAGAAAATGATTACATATTTTATTAGATATTTCACCAAAAGATGAAAGGGTACCTTCCCTTTGGTTTATTTGCATGAGTATTTTCGTATACAGACACGTCAGAATATAACAGTGATGTATATTATTTTTCAGGTTTAACAAGAAATAAAATCGTGTCTCGTTTTCACGAGTCTCCGTAAAATCTTGTAATAAAATTCAGACACACGTAGCTCATCAAATGTTATGCCTTGTTTCCGCCGTGCTTATATTACGTGATGAATTACACAGTCTATATTTCAGAAATGTTCGTACAACCTAATCATCGTATGGCATATGATAATATGCTGTAAAAAGATTTGTATGTTTTTATTTTTTTAAAGTAAATTTTATATTTGTGTTGTATTTTTATACTTATATACTACTACTGTACTGCTAATCTAGTGATGACCAAAATTCTTTTTCCTAGCTTCATGCTGTATATATTATGCCGCATACAGTAGGGTAGGCAGCGGAAACTTAGTGTTCCATTCCATACTGCACTTCCTAGCCAATTATGATATTACGTGATAAGTGGCGGAACTTTTATAACGAACGAGTAAATAAAAAAAAAAATAGTTCCCTCGAGTGGGAATTGAACTTACTATTACGTTTATAGTAAGACGCTGCGCCGCTACGCCACGACGGCCTTCAACTAGATTACTGCTATATTTTCTTTTACTCATAATAGATAATAAACTTATGCAATAGAGAAACGAAATATGCTAATAAATAAAACTATAACAATTAGTAAAGGAAATAATAAAATGTAACTTATATACTTTGCAAAGCAAAAACTTAGTTAACAAATGAAAGGCATTTCGAGGGGGAAAATGTGAGTGTATTACGTATGTACCTATTTCTAAATCTCGACTATGTATATTGGGTAATACTCAAGCAGCATTCATTTTAAGGGATCCGTATCTCAAAAGGTAAAAAAGAATCTTTATAGGATTCTACTTCGTCGTCCGTCTGCTATGCGTAGAATTTATAAAGAAAAAAAAACAAAAATTATACTTAAGTTTTTCTTTATAAATGCGGGATACAACGTGAAATTATTTAAAAAAAAACAAAATTGCACTTTTGTTCACACAATTGTATATATTATATGCGTGTTTATGGTACTTAGAGTATTAGCTATTAAGACACATACAAGTACATATACATGTACGTTCTATATAGGATATTTTATCTTACAGAATATTAAACTTCAAAAATATGGAATTAGCTGGTTGTACAGTTACAACCACTTTTTGAAATCTAAATATAATTGAAGCCATGGGTTTTTGGTTTAAGTGTATAGACTTATATCTAAAAAGTTGAGAAGTGAAAAGTTTCTTATATACATATTGTAGAAGTATCACTTGTGAGTCGTTTTCGCTACATTAGAGAAAAATATCTAAACCAAATATAAAAATATTTCTAAAAGAAAGAAAAACACGTTACTTTTCTGTTCATCGCAAAAACTACGCCACTGTGGTTTTTATCTTTTTAAAATTTATTATTGTTAATTCAGTTTAAAATAATTATGCGCGACGAGTTGAGCCTGTAGAATCACTGAACTGTTTATTTTTAAATTAACTCGTTACAGATGCTTCTTTTATACATAATGGAGATAGTAAAACAGGTTTTACTTATTCATTGTTAATTGACTACATTTATTTTATTTATAGTGTTTAAAATACTTTTATAAAACTTATAATGTTAATATAATTTTTCAATCCACAACCAACAACCAGTTTTATAAACACCCACAACCCACAACCGGTCGCAATACAGTCAAATATTGTACTTGTGTGATTGTAAACGTGACTGGTTGTGGGTTCGATCCACTCGAGGAAATGAAATATTTATTTAAATTTATATTTTCATCACTTCGCTTTAGTGTAGAGGCAGAGTGCGGCGTTGAGTTCCGCCACTCAATACGCAATGCCTCCAGAATTCAGTGAGAAAAGGGGAACAGAGTGTCTTAAAAACTACGTCTCCTCTGCCTACCCAGCTGTATACGGGATACAGTGTGAAGATGATTTAATTTTAATTAATTTTTTTACTATTCTGTTATTTTCATATATTTTATTATGGACATTAAATAGAATTGCAAACCAGATAAGATAGATAGTAGCCATCCATCCTCCAAGCAATTTGTTATCGTGGGCAACTTTGGTCACACTTAAAGCATCGAATATATTGAGCGGTCTAATCGCTCTGGCGGGACAAAAGGAAAGTTCATTTGGCACTAGACAAACTCACATTGGATCACATCCAAATATCACCGCAGTGTTGGGTTATCTGTTACTGTTGATAATACTATAGACGTGGCTTGTTTTATATTTATAATCTAAATAGTTATCTTTTATGGGTGTCTTTTATGTATATGGAGTTTGTTACCGACTACAATTCGAATAGGTATTGCAAGCCAAAACGGCCGTGTTTACAGATATTTTAAGCGTTTCTATTTCTATTTAATATACAGTGAATGGTCTAATAATGTATTAATGCAAATTACAAAAGAGTAAAATGTCTGCAAGATTTTAGAAAAAAAAATACAATAAGATTGAGGCCTTATAGTGCAACAAAATAGCGTTTGATTATAAATACGATGATTCCGATTTGATTCTCGTTCTGGTAAAAAGTTAAACGTGCAGTATTGAGTTTAACCATTCCACACGTAATATTTCGAAAATAGCGTAGAAAGTGGAGTACAGAATTACTTAACACTAGGCCTTTGTTTCCCTCTGCCACATTTTAAACTTGTCCCAAGACTCGCCTTTTAAAATGTATTGGGTTCAACCACCTAACATAGAATATTTTTGTGAATATAAAAAAAATGTACTCTGTATTCGCAACTTTTCAATTTAATGTATTTACTAGCAATTGTGTTTTCTTACGTTTTTTAAGTAAATGCATTACTTTTACTTAAGCAATAAAACAAAGTGAAAGCAGAGGTCATTTGTCCCTACAAAACCTATTAGTACTTACTTACCCTCTCCATCTGTCTATAGACCTGTGTCAAAACTTTAGTTCAATAAATAAGTTTAATAAATCGTTTAGTGAAAGTTACGATATACAACTTCTATTCTATATTGGCTTAGAATTTTACACTAATCTTATAATAAAAGTTCACTACAATGTAGAGTTTTGTGCAAAATCAATTGAATTGTAACTATTAAAAAAGGGTAGTCCCTTTATAATAGAATAATAAATTTAATAATAAAATTGTATGTCTTTTTGTGATTTTAATGTAACAGTGTTTTTTCAAAAACAAATGATTTTAAAAATTTGTGTTTGTCCGGACTAATTTTAATATTTTTAATGGGACTTTCACCGACTATTAGGACAGGGAAGAAAAATTTAAGCGGGAAAACCGTGCCGTGCACGTGTATCTAGATAGATATTAAACTACTAAATATTTTTGTGTTAAAATACAACAATTTTGAGAGTAAAAATAAATAAAATCCCAAAAGATTTACATTACGATTTATTAAATGTATAACAGTATCGGTAACCATATTAAAACAACCATTTGTCCGTAAATACACTTAAATTTAAAAGAAAAAGATAAAGCTAAGCCACGTTTAGTCTTAAATTAAATTTATATATTAAAATAGTATTGCAGAATTTATATTAGAAAATAATATTTAAAAAACATATAACAGTACATTCTTTGTCTTCAATATAATCAAGTCTTGTGAAGATATTATTTCACTTTTTATTCTGTCCACGGCTTTCTTCACAGAAATAACGGCCGTATAAATTATAGCGCATTTTTTTCGACGTGACCCTTTGTCAAGACTCATTGACCAACGCTTTTCAGTTCATAATTTACGAATTCATGACAGATTTCATTTTCTAAAATAAACTTATGTTTTGTAAAATTTTTACTTATTGAAGTTATTTTATTTGTACTCTGTGTAATTGGCAATAATAGTGTAAATAAAATATAGATATTTAATCAATGTTTTCCGCTCAGTACGAAATATCTACATAATGAGGGGAAAGTAAAAAGTTAATCAAACTCTTTGGCTGACATATAAAAGTGTAGAAAACATGATATAATTTTTTTGCAGAGGGAAACCACAGCTGACACGCCCCGCTCCACACATTCTCTCTCATTCTTACGAACTGCATGTTGAGTGGCGTCGTGCTTTGATTTGTTACAAGTGTAAAGAAATCAAAATGTCAATCGAACCCATAATCGTCGCGTTTATATAGCCTATATAGGTCTATAAGAATGAGGAGGCGGCGAAGTGTAGTTTTTTTATTACAATAATCATTCAAAAGTTAATTTTTAAAACTCAAAATACACACCGCCATTTTAAAAATTAACATCCATAATAAAAATTCTTTTAAGTGGAAAATAGAAAGAACCGTAAAACTTTGATGAGCTTCACGATAGAAAAATATCCACAAACGGCTAGGAGACCAGTTTGATTTCGAAATGGAAATTGAGACGCTCCCAGGCAAATCAGAGGACACTTCGGTATCTGCAGCCACCGACACTACTAAAGGAGAATACGGTATACTACGTGGGTAACAATTACTCTGTGTCACTTTCCGTTTGTCGTTCAGACTTTTAAAATTGTTGTTAATTTATGTATTTTTTTGAGAAAGGAATGCAGGTGTTATTTTTTTAAGAAAATTTTAATTTTTGTAGTTGTTCATTTATGTTTTTCTTTTAAGTTTTTTTTTCTTTAATTTTAAATGGTATTCTAAATTTTTATCAATTTATTGGAAGTGGTTTCCTATGTTATGTTCGTTGATATTACTCTAATATATCTTTTAAGTAATAAAGAAGATATTTTTCACTTTTCTACTTTAAATAAGTACAAGCATCATGAATAATTTTCCAGACAATGTTATGATAGTGTCCTTTAGCATTAGATTAGTCGTACATATTTCTACTAAGGTATTTTCTCAATTAACCTACAAGCGTTATTTCCAGTTAGATTTGAACCCACGCTTATTATGTAGACACATCTAAACTGTGCCATGACCCAACATTTACTAGAAACATTTAATAATAGCCCTATAGTTGGGCTTTATATTTAAATTTGAAATTGAAAAATAAATTAAGTGCTCCATGGTCTCTTGACTTGTGTTGAAAATAAGTAGAGGTGAAGTAAGAAGAGTCTCAAATGTAAACCATGTCAGATTTTATCGACATCCCGCTTTTCCAGCCTACATGCTTCGTTTGAACTTTATTTTAGTTAACATTGCTCATTACCTACAAAAGTATTATTTTAATGTGTGTGGTAGATTTTTAATTTTATTATATTTAGATTTTTTATTTTTTATATTTGAGCTTCACGTTGTATCCCGCACACAACAGGGTAGGCAAATGGATCCTATCGTTAAAACGCTCCGTTCCCTAATTTTCGCGGAATTTTGCAGGCATTGCGTGTTGAGTGGCGGAATGGAGCGCTGCTCCTTAACTCGACATTAGAGCCAAGAAATAAATATTACATTTCCTCAAGTGGGAAGTGAACCCACGACCTGTTGCGTTTTCAGCCAGACGCTTGCCCATGCACAAACACTGGCCTCAATATGTACTTTATATGTTTTTGTGGTTTATAATATGCTTAAGCCTTTCAAGGAATTTCTTATTACGCCAATTCTAAAATTCGTAATACATATGTACCTACCTGGTAGAAACGTGAAATTTGGGCAGATGTTTATTTTCATATTCTGGACATCCACTAAGAAGGGAATTAGAAAAATTTTAACCCTCAAGGAATGAAATAAGGATTGAAAGTTTGTATGGAAAAGAATTTTAACCTGTACCGATTTTTATAAAATTTGAAATTCAGACTCTTAAAAGTATTTCATTGAACACGTGTTTCATGGTTTTTAAGAATTCACCGCCTAAGGGTTCAAATAAGGGGTTGAAAGTTTATATGAAAAAATCTTTAAACTGCCAGAGATTTTTATAAAAATTTAAATTCAGACTGTTAAAAATATTTTATTGAACACGCGTTTCGTGGTTTTTTTAGAATTCACTCCTAATAAGCGGGCGAAGCCGCGCGCGCCCTCTAGTATGTACATATATTTAATTACTTTTTTAACCATCTTTCTACCATAAAATTGTTATCTATATAAATGTATGTCCGATAAACTGAGATCACTTGTTATTATGAGAGAAAATATTATTTTGTGAAAAGTAAGAAGATTGCGAACCTTTTTATTGAGAATTTATTGAATTACATGTGATCGGTTCCATAATACTTTCCTATATGATGTTCACTTATTCATTGGCCACGAACGTGAGAAAAATCTGGTGCGAGTTGGCAACGTACGCGGTCTGCGCAAATAAAGATAGAAGAAATATATCTATTTGAAATATACATATTTTAAAATATAAATTGGCCCATATGTATGAAATATGTTAGATGCCAGTCGTGTGACTGTAAACGCGACAGGTTGTGGGTTCGATTTCCACTGGAAGAAACGAAATATTTGTATTTTAATTTTTCGCTCTGGTGTCGAGGCAAGCTGTGGCGTTGAGTTCCGCAACTCAATATCTTCATAATTCGGCGGAAAGTGGGGAGCGGAGTGTCTTAACACTAGGCTCCCTCTACCTACCGTGCTACATGCGGGATACAGAGAGAAGCCGAAAAAAAATACGTGAGAATATACATGTGTATTCAACAGAAAACTTGATTTCTGAATTGCGGCCTGGCCTGTAACCGCCGCAGAGATTTATGAAAGAGCCCATTTTAAAGGCTCTCAGGGGTGAGTGAATATCCGTGTTAAGCACCTATTTAATTTTCTATCCTTTTCATTCAGGATTTTAACTTTAATTAAGTATATAAGGAGTACTTGTGTTAAAAACAGAGGCTACTTTCAAATATAAGCTGCCTGATAGTGTTTGTTATTTCAATTTTAGTAATGTATTCGAGTAGGGAACGAACCCACAAAGAGTCGGCTTTTCGAAAGCACTTTGTACCCCTGCGTCACGACTGGCAACTGGAGTTATTATTATTTACTCAATACAAAAGTTGTTTTCCAATGGTTTCCTAAATTAGTACTCTCATCCAAATAAAATATTCGGCTAAAGAAAATGATTACATATTTTATTACATATTTCACCAAAAGATGAAAGCGTACTTACGCGTAAGCGTACCTTCCCTTTGGTTTCATGCGTATTTTCGTATACAGACACGTCAGAATATAACAGTGATGTATATTATTTTTTAGGTTTAACAAGAAATAAAATTGTGTCTCGTTTTCACGAGTCTCCGTAAAATCTTGTAATAAAATTCAGACACACGTAGCTCATCAAATGTTATGCCTTGTTTCCGCCGTGCTTATATTACGTGATGAATTACGCAGTCTATATTTCAGAAATGTTCGTACAACCTAATCATCGTATAGCATATGATAATATGCTGTAAAAAGATTTGTCTGTTTTTATTTTTTTAAAGTAAATTGTATATTTGTGTTGTATTTTTATACTTATATACTACTACTGTACTGCTAATCTAGTGATGAGGCACTCATTTTTTATCCATTTTAGGTACCGAACCATCACCAAAATTCTTTTTCCTGGCTTCATGCTGTATATATTATGCCGCATATAGTAGGGTAGGCAGCGGAAACTTAGTGTTCCATTCCATAATGCACTTCCTAGCCAATTATGATATTACGTGATAAGTGGCGGAACTTTTATAACGAACGAGGAAATAAAAAAAAATAGTTCCCTCGAGTGAGAATTGAACTTACTATCACATTTACAGTCAGACGCTGTGCCGCTACGCCACGACGGCCTTCGACTACATTACAGCTATATTTTCTTTTACTCATAATAGATAATAAACTTATGCAATAGAGAAACGAAATATCCTTATAAATAAAACTATAAGAATTAGTAAAGGAAATAATAAAATGTAACTTATATACTTCGCCAAGCAAAAACTTAGTTAACAAATGGAGGGCATTTCGAGAGGGAAAATGTGAATGTAATTCGTATGTACCTATAAATCTTGACTATGTATATTGGGTAATACTAAAGCAGTATTCATTTTTAGGGTTCCGTACCTCAAAAGGTAAAAAGAATCCTTATTTAATCCTACTTCGCCGTCTGGCTGCTATGCGTAGAAATTATAAAGAAAATAAAAAACAAAAATTGTACTTAGGTTTTTTTGTTTATAAATGCGGGATACAACGTGAAAACATAAAGAAAAATATCAAAATTGCATTTTTATTCACACAATTGTATATATTATATGCGTGTTTATGGTACTTAGAGTATTAGTTATTATGACACATACAAGTACATATACAAGTACGTTCTATATAGGATATTTTATCTTACAGAGTATTAAACTACAAACACACAGTACAACCACTTTTTGAAATCTAAATATAATTGAAGCCATAGGTTTTTGGTTTATGTTTATAGATTAATACCTAAGAAGTGGAGTAGTGCAAAGTTTCTTTATTTATATAGTGTAAAATTATAGGTTGTGAGTCGTCTTCACTTCATTGGAGAAAAGTATCTAGAATTAGATATTTTTCTTTCTTAAAGAAAGAAAGAAAAACACGTTACTTTTCTGTACATGGCAAAAACTGCGCCACTGTGGTTTTTTATTTTTTTAAAATGTATTATTGTTAATTCAGTATAAAATTATTGTGCGTGACGAGTTGAGCCTGTAGAATCACTGAACTGTTTATTTTTAAATTAACTCGTTACAGATGCTTCTTTTATACATAATGGAGATAGTAAAACAGGTTTTACTTATTCATTGTTAATTGACTACGTTTGCTTTATTTATAGTGTTTAAAATACTTTTATAAAACTATAATGTTAATGTAATTTTTAATCCACAACTGACAACCCGTTTTATAAACATTCACAACCCACAACCGGTAGTGTTTACAGTCACATAATTGTATGATTGTAAACACGACTAGTTGTGGGTTCGATTATTCGATATTTTCATTAATTCGCTCTGGTATGGCAAAACGCGGCGTTGAATTCCGCCACTCAACGCGCAATGTCTCAAGAATTCAGCAAAAACTTAGGAACAGAGTGTCTTAAAACTACGCTTCCTCTGCCTACCCTGTGTGTATGGGATACAATATGAAGATGATTTTATTTTAATTATTTTTTTCCTTTGATATATTTTATTATGCACATTAAATAAAGATAGAAAAAGAATTGCAAACCAGATAAAACAGATAGTACCCATCTATACTCCAAGCAATTTGTTATCGTAGGCAACTTTGGTCACACTTAAAGCATCGAATATATTGAGCGGTCTAATCGCTCTGGCGGGACAAAAGGAAAGTTCATTTGGCACTAGACAAACTCACATTGGATCACATCCAAATATCACCGCAGTGTTGGGTTATCTGTTACTGTTGATAACACTATAGATGTGGCTTATTTTATATTTATAATCTAATTAGTTATCTTTTATGTATATGGAGTCTGTTGCTGACTAGAATTCGAATAGGTATTTCAAGCCAGAATGGCCGTGTTTACAGATATTTTAAGCGATTCTATTTCAATTTAATATACAGTGAATGGTCTAATATATTAAAGCAAATTACAAAACAGTATCTTTTCAATTTAATGTATTTTCTAGCTAATGTGTTTTCTTACGTTTTTTAAGTTAATACATTCCTTTTACTTAAGCAATAAAACAAAGTGAAAGCAGAGGTCATTTGTCCCTACAAACCTCTCCATCTGTCTTTAGACCTGTGTCAAAACTTTAGTTCAGTAAATAAGTTTAATAAATCGTTTAGTGAAAGTTACGATATACAACTTCTATTCTATATTGGCTTAGAATTTTACACTAATCTTATTATAGAAGTTCACTACAATATAGAGTTTTGTGCAAAACCGATTAAATTGTATAAACTATTAAGAAAGGGCCGTCCCTATATAATAGAATAATATATTTATCTATATATATATGAATAAAATTGTTTGTCTTTTTGTGATTTTAATATAACAGTGTTTTTTTAAAAACAAATAATTTTAAAAATTTGTGTTTGTCCGGACTAATTTTAATGTTTTTAATAGGACTTTCACCGAATATTAGAACAAGGAAGAAAAATTTACGCGGGAAAACCGTGCCGTGCACGTGTATACTAGACTACTACTAGATAGATATTAAGCTACTAAATATTTTTGTGTTAAAATACAACAATTTTGAGAGTAAAAACAAATAAAATCCCAAAAGATTTACATTACGATTTATTAAATGTATAACAGTATCGGTAACCATATTAAAACAACCATTTGTCCTTAAATACACTTAAATTTAAAAGAAAAAGATAAAAAATCGAGCTAAGACACGTTTAGTCTTAAATTAAATTTATATATTAAATTAGCTTCACGCTGTATCCCGCACACAGCAGGGTAGGCAGAGGGAACCTAGTGTTAAGACACTCCGTTCCCCACTTTCTGCCGAATTCTGGAGGCATTGCGTGTTGAGTGGCAGAACTCAACGCCGCGCTTACCCCGACACCAGAGCGAAGAAATGAAAATATAAATTAAAGTAAATATTTCATCTCCTCGAGTGGGGATCGAACCCACAACTAGTCGGTTTTGCAGTCACACCTCGTGCCGCTGCGCCACGACTGGCCTCAGGCCTTTTTTTAATTTATATATTTAAGTAGTAAAAAACATATAAACAGTACATTCGTTGTCTTCAATATAATCAAGTCTTGTGAAGCTATTATTTCACTATTTATTCTGTCCACGGCTTTCTTCACAGAAATAACGGCCGTATAAATTATAGCGCATTTTTTTTCGACGTGACCCTTTGTCAAGACATTGACCAACGCTTTTCTGTTCATAATTTACGAATTCATGACGGGTTTTATTTTCTAAAATATATATACAACACATAGAGTGTTATCTTATATACTTATTGAAATTATTTTGATTATTCTGTGTAATTGGTAATAATAGTGTGAATAAAATATACATAGACATTTAATCAACGTTTTGCCGCTCAGTAGGAAATATTTCCATAATGAGGGAAAAGTAGAGTTAATTAAACTCTTAGGTTATCGTGTAAAAGTGTGGAAAATATGATATATATATTTATTTTGCAGGGGGAATCCACAGCTGAGACGCCCCGTTCCACACATTCTCTCTCATTCTTACGAACTGCATCTTGAGTGGCGCCGTGCTTTAATTTGTTACAAGTGTAAAGAAATGAAAATGTCAATCGAACTCACAATCGTCGCGATTACAGTATCATATTGAGCCACTTCGCCACGACCTCCTCATTCTTATAGGCCAATAAGAATGAGGAGGTCGTGGCGAAGTGTAGTTTTTTTTAATATTATAGTGTCATCAAATATTTCAATTTCATATAGTCATTCAAAAGTTAATTTCAAAAATCCAAAAAAAAACAAACCGACATTTCAAATATTAACATCTATACTTATAATAAATCTGTAGAAAAGTCGTTTCTGTACATTGAAAATATTTTAAAAAAAATTAGCCAGGGTGTTAAAGGTTAATTAACAGAATCTATTTTCAACTTTTTTGGAATGTTTGTCTGTTTGTCTGTTTATGTAAACACGTATCACGTAAAAAGTACACAATAAATTTAAGGAACTTTTATACATAAAAATTACAAATAAATCAAAGTAGGTTTTAGTGTTTATTTTATTGTAATCGCTTCACTCTCTCAAAAGATATAAGTATTTAAGTTTTCAAGAACATAATATTTGAGATATTAAAAAATCGATACAAGTAACGCTATCTATTGACAAAAATAGTAGGTACTAACGAATCTTGATACTCTCTTTCATACACGTAACGCTATCACTAATTGCGATGGGATCTTAAATAGATGACGCTGTGCATAAAAGAAAATATAGTTTGGAATGGATACCGCTTCACTCTATCAAAAAATAATGGACTTAAAGTTTTAAAAACATTTATATTTGAAACAAAAAGGAACATACGCAATGATATCTATTGACTACACATGATACGTTACGTTTTTAAAGTACAATTGTTCATAGTACTAACTACAAAGTAAACTAAATTGAATTCTTGGTGAACATTACCTTCGTAACAGTCTAGCTTAATTCTTAATTATTTAACACAGTGATAAAGAATGACTTAATATTCAAAGAAATATTTTGAATAGGTTCTTCAGTCCGTTCGTTCGTTTATGTTATTAATATTTTTTTAAGAAACGTATAAAAAAAATCACTTTTGGTAGCAACCTCTAAAAAATTGTGTCTCAAGAAAAAATGCTCTGACACTGTTAATAAAAATATCCCGCAGTATTATTTCATAATTTACAAGCGACACATACTGACATTGCACTATTGCACCTGTATGTTGCATGTATGTATGTGCCAAGGGTATTTTAGGGTACATACCTCAAAATTCTTATAAAATAACTTTGTTGTTTGTCTGTCTGTCCGTCAGTCAAGACTATTTTGTACAAGATCGGTTAAAGGTTAGATACCTCAAAGTTCAAGTCTATATTCCCTTAGAGCACGAAAATCTATCTTCTAAATCATCGCAATCAAATGACGATGAAATATGAGAGTATATGCTTTGTTTTTTGTCGCATTTTCTATCACAACTATAGGGTACTTCCCGTTGATATACAATTTCGAAATTTGTTAAGAAGTTAAAACTTACGGCACGTATAAAGGAAAATTCCAAAATTATTTTTCAAAAATTGACTACTTATTTGTATTTGTGTCACAGAAAAAACCATTAAGTACAAATTTTAATCTGTACTTAAATTGATACAAAATGACAACTAAATTAGTTATTCTTTTAGTGTATCTCCTTTCATGAAACTGGTACGAAAACTCTCGGAGCATGAGTACGACTTGAACTTGCCCGAAAATGTTGATTATTTTATAGATTATATGAAAATGCCTAAAAACGTGCTTTCTATGTATATTCTGTATACCAATTATATATTTAAGTAATAATATATGTTACTAATTTAAAAACTATACAGGAGCTAATATAAGTTATTTTACAAATAATATTGTGAGTACTTATCCAAATCAATTGATTAATAATTAAGGCTGTTTGTAATATTTATATTTCTTAAATGTATAATCATGTAATTCAAGCGGGCAAAGCCGCGAGCAGGCCCCTAGTTCATAATAAAAACTCTTTTGAGTGGAAAATAGAAGGAACACCGTAAGACTTTGCTGAGCTCCACGATAGAAAAATATCCACAAACGGCTAGGAAACCAATTTGCTTTCGAAATGGAAATTGAGACGTTTCCAGGCAAATCAGAGGACACTTCGGTATCTGCAGCCACCGACACTACTAAAGGAGAATACGGGGTACATACTACGTGGGTAACAATTACTTTACGCCACGTGCCGTTTGTCGTTCAGACTTAAAAAACTGTTGTTAATTTATGTATTTTTATTTGAAAAAGGAATGTAGGTGGTTTTTTTTTTAAGAAAATTTTAATTTTTGTTTTTGTTAATTTATATTTTACTTTTAAGTTTTTTTTCTTTATATTTAAATGGTATTCTACATTTTTATCCATTTATTGGAATTGGCTTCCTATGTAATGTTCGATGATATTACTCTAATATATATTTTAAGCAATAAAGAAGATATTTTCTATTTTAAATAGGAACAAGCATTTTAAATAATTTTGTCAATCAATGAATTGTGAATCAATGTTATGATAGTGTCCTTTAACATTAGATTAGTCGTAACATATTTCTACTAAGGTATTTTCTCAATTAACCTATAAGAGTTATTTCCAGTTAGATTTGAACCCACGCTTATTATGTAGACACATCCAAACTGTGCCATGACCCAACATTTACTAGAACATTTAATAATAGTCCTTTAGTTCGGCTTTACATTTAAATTTGAAATTGAATAATAAATTAAGTGCTCCATGGTCTCTTGACTTGTGTTGAAAATAAGTAGAGGTGAAGTAAGAAGAGTCTCAAATGTAAACCATGTCAGATTTTATCGACATCCCGCTTTTCCAGCCTACATGCTTCCTTTTGAACTTTGTTCTAGTTAACATTACTCATTACCTACAAAAGTATTATTTTAATGTGTGTGGTAGATTTTTAATTTTATTATATTTAGGTTTTTTAATTTTTATATTTAAGCATCACGGTGTATCCCTTATACAACAGAGTAGGCAAAAGGACCCTAGCGTTAAGACACTCAATTTCCTATTTTTCGCGGAATTCTGCAGGCATTGCGCGTGAGTGGCGGAACTCAGCGCCGCTCTTTACCTCGACATCAAAGAGGAGAACTAAATATTTCATTTTCGAGGAAAATGAAATATGGGAAGCGAACCTACGACCTCTCGTGTTTTCAGCCACACGTTTGCCCATGCGCAAACACTGGCCTCAATATGGACTTTATATGTTTTTGGGTTTATAATATGCTTAAACCTTTCAAGGAATTGTTTATCACGGAAATTTTAAAATTCGTAAAACATATGTACCTATATATATATTTAATTACTTTTTTACAAAAAAAATATCTATATAAATGTATGTCCGATAAACTGAAATCTCTTGTTATTATAAGGGAAAATATTATTTTGTGAAAAGTAAGAAGATTGCGATCCTTTTTATTGAGAATTTATTGAATTACATGTGATCGGTTCCATAATACTTTCCTATATGATGTTCACTTATTCATTGGCCACGAACGTGAGAAAAATCTGGTGCGAGTTGGCAACGTACGCGGTCTGCGCAAATAAAGATAGAAGAAATATATTTATTTGAAATGTACATATTTTAAAATATAAATTGGCCCATATGTGTGAAATATGTTTGTAAGTTAGACGCCAGTCGTGTGACTGTTAACGCGACAGGTTGTGGGTTCGTTTAATACTCGAAGAAACAAATGTATTTATATTATTTTTTCGCTCTGGTGTCGAGAAAAACTGTGGCGTTGAGTTCCGCAACTCAATATCTCCAGAATTCGGCGGAAGTGGTGAGCGGAGTGTCTTATCACTAGGCTCCCTCTGCCTACCGTGCTCTGAAACTGAAAAAAAGTATATGAGTATATATATGTGTATTCAACAGAAAACTTGATTTCTGAATTGCGGCCTTGCCTGTAACCGCCGCAGAGATTTATGAAAGAGCCCATTTTAAAGGCTCTCAGGGGTGAGTGAATATCCGTGTTAAGCACCTATTTAATTTTCTATCCTTTTCATTCAGGATTTTAACTTTAATTAAGTATATAAGGAGTACTTATGCTAAAAAACAGAGGCTACTTTCAAATATAAGCTGCCTGATGGTGTTTGTTATTTCAATTTTAGTAATTTATTATGAGATGCTTTATATAGTTTTATTGCATCATTAATCATATTTTTTATATTGTTGGTTCCTAGTTTATTGTGAATATTATCTAAAGTACGTATTTTGTAACGAATACAATTCAGCACTTTGCTGTATTTTGTTTTTAACTATTTATCATTACATATGTCTAGAGAAGTTAATATTCAATTTTTATTTTTAAAATTTTAGCTTTCATTAGTTTAAAAATTAATTTAATTTTACATCGTTGCAAATACATTCTTTAGAACTAACATAACGCAATCATCATCATGATCTAAAAAATGGAACAGGTGGAAACCTTCTGCCTATAAGCGGTGGTTATTGGTTCGATTTCTTAATAATTTAATTTTTTTCTATAAGATAGTGCGACGTTGAGGTCGCTACGCAGCAGTCAATACGCGAGATCTTGAATTCGGACGGAATGATTTGACACTATGTTCTCTCTGTACTAGTACAGCGTTACTTAACTAACTTAACTTAGCTTCACGCTTTATCCCTAGTGGGGTAGTCAGAGACAACGGAGCGCCAAACGCTACGGTAAACAGTTAAGATCACATATACGTAAGCAGTATAGAAAAATATAGTCTATCTAATACTAATTGATAGCCTCCTCCTTTTAAAGAAGTCGGTTAATAATTATATTTATCATATTTTCATTACATATTGCTAATATGTTAATATTTATCATATTTTCATTACATATTGCTAATATTAAAGTAGAAAATTAATATGAACTTAGCAAAACAGTGCTCTCCGCAATTAGAGCGCTATAAATGTCGGTACTAATGAGATCCTTAAAGCTATTTCTTGTACTATAATACTATTTTTATTATATGTTTAATTTATCTTACTTTATGTCATTTATCTATCTTATAATTGAAATTTTGCGTAAGATGTTCATTTTTAGGGTTCCTAACTTAGGGTACCTTAAAAAGTAAAAAGAGAAAGACTATTTATTTTGATATTGCGTAGAGTTGTCAAGCGGAATTGTTATCAAATATTCTGGTCTATGGTCCTCTTGAAACACAGAAAAAATGAAGCTACTAAGTCAACACTATCAAAAGATACTATATACATTTATATATCGATTTTGTTGCATTTTGTATGAAATTCGCCGCGTTATCAAAGCCTACATGGTACTTCTGGTAGATTTACAGCTATGAAATTTGGCACGAAGTAAGAACTTGTAAAGACACATAAAGAAAAATATATATGTACACGCAATGCCTCCAGAATTCAGCGGAAAGTGGGGAACAGAGCGTCTTAACACGAGGTTCCCTCTATCTACCCTGATGTGCGGGATACAGCGTGAAGCTGATAAAAAATAAATAAAGCCAGAGCAGGTGGCTATAGCTCATACCTTATTTAAGCATATATACATTATATATACATATACATATGTAATATCTATGCTGTTAGACGAAATGAAGCGGACGATATGACAATATTGGAGGAGATTTTGTTTACTTAGTAGGCGAGAATACTGTTTACTCACATGTTAATTGGGATGTTTGTTTGTTACAGCGGTTTTACTAACTTCTTGTGACCACTGGTTAGACTAGTGTTGTATCATTGGGATATACCTTTATATATTATATGATATTGGCTAGTAAGTTTTATTAAGTTTATATATTTATAAACCAGAGGCTGATTATTTGAGGCCCGTCGTGGCGCAGCGACATGAAGTGTGACTGTAAAACCGACTGGTTGTGGGTTCGATTCCCACTCGAGGAGATGAAATATTTACTTAAATTTATATTTCCATTTCTTCGCTCTGGTGTCGAGGTTAAGCGCGGCGTTGAGCTCTGCCACTCAACACGTAATGCCTCCAGAATTCGGCAGAAAGTGGGGAACGGAGTGTCTTAACACTAGGTTCCCTCTGCCTACCCTGCTGTGTGCAGGATACAGTGTGAAGCTGAAAAAAAATGCATATAAAATTACATGTTGTGATTAAGCGTTATTTAATATATAATTAATTTAATACACAAAATCAGGAAAATCTAATGTTTAGTGCATTAAAACCTGCTTCATTGTTAGTTGTCGTTTATCTTAATGGATTAAATAAAGAACGAAAGAATATTTCCGTTATTAAAAATAGACACGTTCATCGTAGTCAGCACTGTGTAAACAAAATTATTATATCAGGCTTGATAAATCTGACAATTTCGCATAGTAAAACTTGAATATGCCCTAGAGAATCTCGAAGGCCATTGAAATTCAAAAACTTTTGAATTTGAATAGATAAGTAAGTTATTTGAAAACTCCTACACCTGGTTTGTTTTAAAAATTGTAAAGGCTCGATGCCAGGTCTTTAAATATGGTGATAAAGAAAATTTAAAAAAAACAATTACAAAATTAATTGCATTAGTCAGATAAAAACGCCACTCAACACGCAATGCCTCCAGAATTCGGTAGAAAGTGGAGAACGGAGTGTCTTAACACTAGGTTCCCTCTGCCAACCCTGCTGTGTGCAGGATACAGCGTGAAGCCGATTTGATATTTAAATTTTCTTTGTTTTGACATAATTGTAATATTATTGTATATTATAGTTTATTTGAAGTTTCAATTTTTTTTATTGTTTTAGGATAGAAAAATAAATTAGGTACATGGAGAATTTATTCGTAATTTTTATAAAAAAATCACATCTTTGACCTGGATTAAACATTTTTTTTAAATTCTAGCATTGCTTCACTGCTTCTTTCGATTTCTGAATTTTAGCAGACAATATTTATCTAAACTATCTAACCTAATTGTCAAATTACCATTGTTATATCCTGTTAATATAGACAGCAAAACATTAACATTAACATATAAAATAAATAAATCAGCTTCACACTGTACCCCGCACACTGCAGGGTAGGCAGAGGGAACCTAGTGTTAAGACACTCCGTTTCCCACTTTCTGCCGAATTCTGGAGGCATTGCGTGTTGAGTGGCAGAACTCAACGCCGCGCTTGTCCTCGACACCACAGTGAAGAAATGGAAATATAAATTTAAGTAAATATTTCATCTCCTCGAGTGGGGATCGAACCCACAACCAGTCGGTTTTACAGTTACACCTTGTGCCCCTGCGCCACGACTGGCCTCAATAACATATAAGATAAAGATTAATTTTAAAATTAAAGAAGCGTATGTCATTTAAGAAAAACCTGGTGGATATTATTATAGCGCCAAATCAGTTTATAATTATCTGAACTACAATATCCTCATGGGAATTGATAGAATTGACAGTAACGTAAATATTTTACCTTTTTGGACATTAATAATGACGTTATTTCTATTATATTGCTCTTTTGGTAACTGAACTACGTTTTATTTGGTTTGTCTATAAAAACAAAAAAGTTAAATAAAAGAATATTATAAAAAATATGTATATTTACTATTAATAGATAAATAATGATAAAATGAATGTTCAGATTTTCTTTAATAATATAATAATTTCTTCATGCCGTATCACATATGTAGAAGGGTAGGCTGAGGTATCCCAATCTTAAGAAATTTCCGCAGAATTTTGGAAGTATTGTGAGAAGAGTGGCGGAACCGTACGCCGCTTTTAACTCCACACTAGAGCGAAGAAATAAAAATATTAAATATTTCCGCGATAGGGAATCGAAGTCCCAAGTCGCGTTTTGCTCCTGCGCCACTACTGCCCTCAATAAAGAAATAAGACTTTTATAAAATTCTAAAATACGATGTACAATAAAGGAAGTAAGTCCGAACGATTTATTTTCCTTTCCGTATGTAAAGCAACTAGAAATAAAACGTCATTTCCATACGCGTACACGAGCCGCGGGACCGCTGATCGCGTTTCGTATCACATAATGTATTCAGCACGCCCACGAGGCAGTGATAAATTTATGTATATAAACACAAAATTCATATATATAAATACCGTATTCATATATATTATTCATATATACCGTATTCATATATATTATCTATGTGATCGTATATAAAAAATAAACCTTATAAGATCACTTTGTTGTCCGTTTGTCTGTCTGTCTATATGTGTGTCAAGAGCCTTTATCTCGGAAACGCTTGATGATATCGATTTGAAATTCGAACCATATACTCAAAGCTACGGTGCCTTAAATTCTTGAAAAAAAAGTTTTTCTTATTTCTACTTTTACTTAAAAAATATATATGGCCGTTTAAATGGCATAAAAGAGTGTTTCGACACTATAATAGTAATAAAAATTAAAACGGTACTTCTAAAATAATGCATACTTATTTCATGTTTGTAGTGACGCTTCTTGACAATAATATTTAAAAAAAATATAATTATTTTAAGTACGTTTTTTGAGCATAAAAATTAAATTTCAACAAATATTCTATTTTATTATAGTATTTTATAAAAAAAAATAGACATCAAGAAAACAATCACTATCAGTATTAGCCAAAGAACGACAATCATGTTCACACCGCTACGCTTAAAACTTGTGGCAATTGTCCAGAGTTCATCAGCTAAAACACTCTATAGATTAAATAATGTAATTTATTTAGTTTAATAATAATAAATACTTTTCCGCTTATTTAATTACTTAATTTCACGCTTTAATCTCAGAAGGCTCCTCATCGTAATGAGAAGATTAAAAATTCTGGCGTTCATAATTGCTGAGGCACTTAAACCAGATTTTCTTTAAAAGGCCGAATTCTAAATGAAGTTGTCTACCAGCAAGTAACGTTTGCGACGTTAAGAAGATTATTTATTATTTTTATGATAAAAACGTCACTTTCCGTTGTGACTTTGTAGGGTTGTATACTTAAAATAGTATATAAGTGGTTTTAAGTGGCTTATAATATAGTTTATGTTATTTTTTGTGCTGTATACTGTATCCCGCACACATAATAGAGAGAACCTGGAAAGCTAGTGATAAGACATTCCGTTTTCATTAAGGCACTTCCGTACCACACTTTGTAATAAATTCTGGAGACATTGCCTTGAGTGGCAGAACTCAACGCCGCGCTTTGCTACGTCACTAAAAAGAAAAAATAAATTAAATAAATTAGCTTCACGCTGTATCCCGCACACAGCAGGGTAGGCAGAGAAAAAGAAGAGAGAGAGTGGCAGAACTCAACGCCGCGCTTAACCTCGACACCAGAGCGAAGAAATGGAAATATAAATTTAAGTAAATATTTCATCTCCTCGAGTGGGGATCGAACCCACAACCAGTCGGTTTTGCAGTCACACCTCGTGCCGCTGCGCCACGACCGGCCTCAAGAAAAAATAAAATAATAAATATTTCATATTCCTGAGTGAAAATCGAGCCCACAACCGTCGCGTTTACAGTCGCATCCTTGTTAACCTGCGTCACAAAGGCCTCAAGTTACGAGTAATTTCATGATATAAAATTTAAAATAAACTTCGTTCAAAGCGCAGAATTGAGACATTTCTCTTTGAAAACTTCCTGAAAAACAGTAAACAGTACCTTAATTAAGCAATATAAAACATACTATAGAGACGAAATAACCTATATTATTCACGATATTATTGCCTTAAAACGAGGACCTTTATAGAGAAGGAAATGCTTCCTTTGCCAAAATTATTCTTGAAAATTTGCATTTTAATAGAAAAGAAAATGTAACAGTCCAAAATTTCGTTATGAATAGAGGTTGTGTAAAATTTTAGGGCAAGAGGGGTGGGTGTTCTTAACACTTTTTTGTTTATTTTTTGCAGTAATAAAATATCGCAATATTTATGTTTAGAGTGAGATGACCTGACAAGTTATTAATTTAATTCGAATATAATACTCACAAATATATGTATGATTAAAATTTATAAGGTACACAATTAGTTAAGTCACTATAAAAATACTGAACGCTTGTTCCAAAATTTGTGTATGGGAAGTTAGTCTAAAACTATATATATGCAAATAAACCTGGCAAGGCAATTTAAAGTGTCATTGCGATCGGTAATCTAGTTCTGTAAAAAAATAAAAATGTTTTTTTTTATGATAGATTATTTTTTTTTAAACAATATTTAATAAGTGGGTTAGTAGGTTCATGTATCGAGATACTTCAGCTTTACGCTGTATACCGCACACAGCAAGTTAGGCAGAGGAAACCTAGTGTTACGACACTCTGTTCCCCACTTTCCGCCGAACTTTGGAGGCATTGCGTGTTGAGTGACGGAACTCAACGCCGCTCTTTGCCATCGAGATACTTAAACGTTAGTATTACTTATTCCACTTTATGTCCCATACATGTAAAAGAATTTAAATATAAAATTTGGAATAAAATTCGTTCACTGAGTGCGGGATACAGCGTGAAACTAAAAAAAAATACTGTCTCCATTCAGATTTCCACAAAACAAAAATGGCCGCAGATATGAATTTATTAAGCTGGCAATACCATTCATGATATTGCTAGTTTAAAAACTATTGGCAATTCGTTTTGTTGATTTATTTTATCATCCCTCAAAACTAACGACTTCGGGTCACTGAGAAATTCACGCTTAATTAATTTTACTTCCTGCTAAGTTTGAGTAAATACTGTACTTCGCTGGTAGCTTAGTTAGTGTTTTGGTTTCTCTCGTTTGAGATGAAATTTAATTTAAAATTTAAATGAAGAACTATTTCCTTGAAATGTTAACTGTGTGAAGGGGAAAATTACAAAAATAGCAGTGTTAAATACGAAGTATTTCGTTAAAATTTTTTTAAATGTTAATATTTTTAAAAATTTGTAATAGAGTATAACTTAATAAAAGTTTTTTATTATTGTTAGCAATATGTATTTAAATTACACATAGCTATTATAATAAAAATATTAATATGAAACCTAAGCTTCAGCATGTTTGTAGGTAAAAAAAAGCTTCACGCTGTATCCCGCACACAGCAGAGTAGACAGAGAAACCTAGTGTTAAGACACTCCGTTCCCCATTTTCTGCCAATTTCTAAAGGCATTTCGTGTTGAGTGGTAGAACTCAACGCCGCGCTTTGCCTTGAGTCGGTAAAAATTAATTATCAATTTAAAACATAAATAAATTAGTAAACGTGTCTTTAACATTGTTAAAGTGTTATTCCAAACGGGTCGTTTGCCATTTGAAGAAAAGCTACTATTTTCCATAATATTTCTATAAATATAATATTTTTGAGGCCAGTTATGGCGTTGGAGTTCAACCGAGTGACTGTAAGTCTCGAGGAAATAAAATATTTACTATTTTAATTTTTTCGTTTTAGTCTAAGGTATAGCAGCGTTGAGTTCCGCCACTCAACAATATCTCCAGAATTGGGTGGAAAATGGAAAGCAGAGTTTCTTAACACTAGGCCCCCTGTACGTACTGAGAAGCTAAAAATATAATACTTTAAATATACAAAAATAACACTTTATACGAAGCTCAAATGTTAAACATTTTGACCTTAAAAAACGGTGCTGTTATTTTAAAAGGCACGTCGTATTCTCGCGGAAAAAGTGCTTCACTTATTCGCACCGAAAATGGATGTGATCATGTGAATAATGTATGTGGCCTTAAACTCAACCCGGAAAATAGAAGCGTAATGTTATTGCATGGGAGCTTATTGGCGGTATTTGTATATATATTTACCTCTTATTTTATTGAAGAGATAAGTTAAAAATAACTATTTTATGTTTCATCAGCGTTTCGATGGTCAAGGTAATGTATTGGTTTAAATAAATTTAATACAATTTATTTAAAAATGTTTTACTTGCAAATATTATTTTAAAATCACAGCATTTTAAGTATTTTAGTGTTTGCAAAGCTTAGTTCTTAGACTCGAACGGTTACCTGTTTGAAGAATTATTTTATTGAAATCTTTTGTAATTATCAATCAGAAATATTTTATATTTTAAAAGTAAATAGATTAATTTTAAAACTAATATTTTCCGTTCCCTATTGTCCTCAGAATTCAGACGGCATTGCATGTTGGGTGGTGGAACTCAACGCCGCGCTTTGCCTTGCTATTAAAGCAAAAAAATGGAAATATTCAATTATTTATTTCATCGAATGAGAATCTAGCCTCCAACCTGTCGTGTTTACAGTGACACGCTTGTACCCCTGCGCCACGACTGGCCTCAAAAGTTTATTTATTTTATAATATTCATTTATAATAGAATATAAGCATTCCGCGTAAACAATGGCCATATCAGTACCGTTTTACCAAGGAAACTTTACAGATTGGTATCTTTGTAGAAGTTGGTGAGAACTCTTGAGCGCTCTGGCGTCCTGCCAGTTGGCTACTACGGACCACATACGCCTTTGTGCCCGAAAGATTTGATATTTAACGAGAATTTAGACTTCACACTTGTAAACTCGATGTGGAAGTCATAAACATCCTAGTGCAAACTATGCAGAAATCTAAAAAAAAGATATAGCATTAACAAAAATCTTTTTCTTAGTTAAAATGACTTAAGCAAAGTTGTTGTTAACTGGTCAATTCAGTCAAGCGTCGGTCGCTAGCTCCTCTAGCCTATGAGAGGACATAGGTATGTTTACTGAGATGGGTCTAAACTTAGATGAAATTTCAATGAGAATGATTAAGAACTTTGAGAAGTCATTGTGATATAGTTGAGCCCGTCGTGGCACAGGGGCACAAGCGTGGGACGATAAGCAATTCGACAAACGACAAAAAACATTTATTATTTTGCTTTGCCTCTTTGACTCTGTGTTGAGACACTCCCCACTTTCCGCCGCATTTTGGAGGCGCTGCTTGTTGAGTGGCGGAAGTCAACGGCGTGTATTGCCTTGACACCAGAGCAAAACAAAGAAAATATTAAATATTTCATTTTCTCGACTAACGACGACTAATCTAACCCACAATCTGTCACGTTTACATATGTATGGGTATTGATATGTATGGGTATATCTAAGAGTACCCATATGTAGATATGACTATCTAGCTAATAATCGAAACGTTAATAGTTAATAGGAAGCAAATGCTTAAGAATATTTGTCTTGCTAAAAGCCTTATTGTGCTACGAAATATAGAGTGTCGATCAAATAGGATAGGATTGTTGTAGTGTTCTTGAGTTGTGTATGCGGGTTGGTCTCCTTTGTAGCGCCAGGCTTTGATTGACGAACAAACCGAAACAAAAATCGTACGTAGACATATATGTGAGTACTTCATTATTGTATAAACATAGAATGTATTTATTGAATATAAATTTAGAAGTGGCAGGTGATAGGTATGTTATAAATAAGTACAAATACTTTTGTTTTATTTTTACAGCTTTCTAAAAGCTGATATAAACTTCTATATTTTGTAAATTATTTAAATATTAGGGGAGAGGGGGGCACATTCGAACGATTTTTAAACTTTGTGTCATATCTAAAAATTCTACAGTTTTTAACTTCTTTACTATTTCACAATGCTTAGTCCAACTATTGTGCCACACAATCGTAGCATCATATGTAGAAAAATATATAAGGTAAAGGTGCAATATCAACTTCAGTAGCAGTAGTCAAATGTTCAAAGCTGCCCCCCTTGCGGGGTAGCTTTGAACATATACGGGGCAGTT